>JAQFVV010012399.1:18631706-18936339 GCA_028023455.1 Epiperipatus broadwayi | reverse complement strand
ATTTTATTTTAATAATATTTGAAAATCCTAAAATTTGAAATTATAGTCAATGTGTTCATACCATAAGTATAGAAAGATTTATGCTGTATAATAATTTAAAAACTAAGCAAAATTAATAACTAAATATTTTTATAAAACTTTTATTTGTGTAAATGTACATGTGTGAATAATTTG
Organism: Epiperipatus broadwayi; assembly: GCA_028023455.1. Classification (NCBI taxonomy): domain Eukaryota; kingdom Metazoa; phylum Onychophora; class Udeonychophora; order Euonychophora; family Peripatidae; genus Epiperipatus; species Epiperipatus broadwayi. The sequence continues at coordinate 18,936,165 of JAQFVV010012399.1, read as the reverse complement.
ACCAATTTGGTCATTATATTAAACCAAATAAAATTATATATATATATAACTAAATTAATTTAGCTTTGATTTAATTTGAAGATTTTTTGTAATATTTATATATGTAATCCATTTACTACTTAAATATATTTAAACTAGACTAAGATTAGCCTACTAGATTTATTGAAAGTAATAATTAATAAACGGCATATAATGTATTTTCAGACACATGTCTGATCATATATATATATTCTTTTATTACTACTTGCAATTTATTTATATTTTCAAAATATTGTTTTGTTTTAAATAAATAAAATATGTAGAATGTATATCTAAGTCACAATCAGATGCGACCTATGTTTCAAAGCAAAACTTTATTGAGTCTAAAAAGTTAGAGTCACATCTAGTACTATATTGATTTGTTACAAATGCAAAACAAATTTCAACTTTCAGTATACAAGTCTTTATCATTTCTGCATACTTTCTTTCTTGTTTTTAAATTTGGTTTTCTATTTAGTTCCGTTTATTATTATTATTATTATTATTATTATTATTATTATTGTTTCAATGATAAGCTTTATTTGTCTTAAAGGGTTGCAAGAGTTTACATACCTTGGATTGCTGTGTTTACGTGGCCAATCCATAGTTGTAGGCTTACATATATATATATGTTCATTTATTGTTTTACACAGGATTACAGGAATTTTTACAAGCTGTGGATTAGTTACATGATTTTATATAACTTGGATTGCTGTTGTTACATGGGGAATCCATAGATATAGGTTTACAAATATAAAGGTTGATTTATTGATTTACATGAGATTACAAAAAAAAAGTTCATGCTGAGGATTAGTTACAAAGGTTTTACTTGTCTTGGATTGCTGTGGTTTCATGTGCAATCCATCAATACAGGTTTATGTATATAAAATTGATTTATTTATTTATGCAGTGGATTAGTTACAAGAGTTTTACATAGCTTAGATTGCTGTAGTGATGTGGATAATCTGTAGTTGTGGTTTTACATATGTAAAAGTTGTTTTATAGATTACATAAATTTTACATGGTGTGACTGCTGTATCTACAGATGCAATCCAGGTTTAGTTCTATATGTGGTTGGGTTGCCAAGGTAACATAGATGAAAACTAGATATTTTCATGGTAGTGTGGCAATTATCTATGAAATCTGGCCTGGTGTGAGATCAATGGAAGTACTTTTATTTTTAGGGTATCTTCTTTGGTTGATCAGGTTTTCTTTTGGTTTCATTAGTGTGGGTTGGGGAGGGGGTTGGTGTGGGTGAGAGGCCTGGTGGGATTGCCATGCCTATTTTCTAGGGTATTTGAATAGATGAGTGTCACACAGTAGTGGTGGTAGTGATGTTAGAATTGTTTGCATATGTTAAGTTGGACTTTATGGTAAGCTGGTCAGTCTCTGGGTATAGCTGTGCACTAGAGGTGGGAGCTGTGTAAGGATTTTAATGAAGTTTAAGAATGAGATTTATGTGTAGAATGTCCTGATATCCAGATGGGAATGGTGGTACAGCTATGTTTGAACTGGTTGCAATGGTTGAGTTGGAGTTTGCAGTCAGTGGGTCAGACTCTGGTACTGGCTGTGCTAGAGGTGGTGGCCAAATGAGGCTTTTCATATGATTTACGTGTGAGATTTATGGCTAGTGTACATACAAAATTTAGGTAGGTAGTTAGGCTCAGCATTGCTATTAGAAGTGACTTATATTTTTGAAATTATTTAGCAACTTGATGATAGTTGAAGATTTGAATGAAAAATTTAACACAAAATTGGAAATTAGTCATCAACTGATTGGAAATTGAAAAAAGTAAATAAAGTTAAATTGTTGTTTTTTGCTAGCCTAAGGTTTTGACTACTTTATAAGCATAAACAGCCAGAGCTTGTTGAGTTAGTTGTGAGCAAATGAACTAATTGCTGGGAACATGAAATCAATTTTTTATTACTAAACAAGATCCGATATTGCTACAATAACGTTAAAAATAAGCATATGCCTGATTGACCTTTGGACTTTGAATCTCTGTGTTGGTATTATTGAGGACAAACATTGATCATGTGATGGCTTTTTTTTAATTACCATTAGGTAACTTGATTTCAGTTGGAAGTTTGAATGAAAAATGTAACCCAAAGTTGGAAGTAAGTAAATAACTGATTAATGGTATATTATTATCTTGCGCTAGACTAAGATTTTGAGTTCTTTTTAAACATAAAAAACAACAAACCTAGTTAACTTGTTTATTTAGTAAATGAATTGTTTAGGGGGGGGGGAGGTTGTAACTGATTTTTTTTTCCAAACAAAAATCAGACTTTGCAATAATAAAATTAAAAAGTGGCTTACTGTTTGACTGAAGTTTGGATTTTGAAACTCTGTGCTGATAATGTTGGCAGTAAGCATCTGGTCATGTGATTACTTTGTTGCCATATTGTTTTCCAAAATTATTGTTGGGTAACTTGATTTTAATTGAATTTTTGAATGAAAAATGTAGCACAAAAGTATTAAACAATTACCAACTTATTGGAAACTAAAAAGGGTATATCAGGATAAGGTTTTTACCTTGCCAGGTTTAAACTTTGAGTATCTTTGGAGCATAAAAACTAAAACATGCTGACTTGGTTGTGAACAAATGTACCTTTGCTGCTGAACTGATTATTATTGTTGTTGTTGTTGTTGTTGTTGTTGTTGTTGTTGTTGTTGTTATTATTATTATTATTATTATTATTATTATTATTATTATTATTATTATTATTATTATTATTATTATTATTATTATTATTATTATTATTATTATTATTATTATTATTATTATTATTATTATTATTATTATTATTATTATTATTATTATTATTATTATTATTATTATTATTATTATTATTATTATTATTATTATTATTATTATTATTATTATTATTATTATTATTAAGTAAATACATTTATTTACCATTATTTTAAATTATTACGATGAAATTATTTTTATTTATCAGCAGAGCTTTAGAGATCCAAAATTCTATAACTAGTTCAACAGAATTTGGAGCATGTTTGTAAATATCTGTATAATTCTATTTACATTATTATTATGATACTACAGGACTTCTAATCACATAAAATCAACATACATTATTTTCGCCTCATGATTATGACTATTATTTTATTTATGGCCAATAAATACTTGGTGTTCCTGCATGTTGATGATGAAAAACAATATATAATGATTTTAAGACTTTTTGATATATGCTTAGAGTAAAAAAAATGTTATATAATATTGTATTGTTGTCGGTGACAACGATTAGCATCATATTATGTATTATAATTAAATTCTTCCACAAATAATGATAATAAATCAGGGTTGGGAACCTATTTTCTGTCAAGAGCAATTCGGATTTTTATAAGTCCATTTATAGGATACCCAAAATTATCAAAAATTAACCTACAGTATATGATTAAAATTTTAATAAATTCTAATTATTGAGGAATGGCAACCTGTTCAACTGGCAGGACAATTTCAATTTTCCATTTTTAAAGAATGGTCATAATTATTTTGTGAAGTAAAAATAAAGTAGCATCATTATTATTAATGACTATTCCACATTTAATGATATATTTTTCCAATTTGCCTTGAATCTATCTTTGTGTCATATATCCCCAAATTTCTTTTTAAGTTCTGAACAGGTTAATTCTACAGCAGCTAACATGCAGTCTTTTATAAACTTTTTTTCAGAATATGTTTTTTTATTTATTTTTGTTAAATAACTTGTTTTCACAGAATTTTCTAATTTGTTTGTACTTTTTATAAAACTTATCAGCTACAAGATGAAGCTCCTTTTCAAATTTTTTATTTTAATATTTATTTCTCCCAAATATTTTTGTTTTGTCAGAATGTTGTAATAAATAGGGTTATTAACTAAAACATGTTCAAGACATATTACACTCATCAAATTACTAATTCTATAAAAATATGCATTTATCCATTTCTTTTCAAATGCATAATCATCTGTGCTACTATTTCTTATCTTACTTTGTATAAACTACCCTAATAAAAAAAATTAAATGGAAAATAATAATAAAATGAAGTAAAATTTTAGTTCTATTTTTGTTAGTTAATCTTAGCATTATGTTAATGTGTTAATCAGTCTATTCGACCACTAGATAGTCATTATGTAGTTAGTTTTGGAGTTTCATGTCTTTCCCTGTTTGGAGCTGGCTTGCAGGATGAATTAAGACCCATGCGTAACCTCAGAAATGTCATTCATAAGGTGTTGTGCCATAGATCACTGGTAAATGGGCTGAAGCATGGTCAGATATGGGGATATACCATCTCATTTTGATCAGCTTTAGTTATTTTACATGGTCTCTGGGTTTTGTTGTCTAAATGCACAAATCTGGCTATTACAATATATATATATATATGATTGCTAGATGGAGCTTTACCAATAGCCCACTATCAATCTTTGTTTACATAAACACTGAGAGATAGAATTCAATATTTCTTTCAAATTGTCTCCAACCTTTAAACCATGGTTTTGAGCTAGTTGGCTCACATCAGAAAGGATAGGAAGACTAGAAACTAGCCTTTCTGACATGAGCCAAATAGCTCAAAACCATGGTTTAAAGGTTGGAGACAATTTGAAAGAGATATTAAATTCTATCTCTCTCAGCACTTATGTAAACAAAGCTTGATGTGATGTGATGTGATGTATTTGGCTTCTCCTTAACCCTTAAACCACTAATTATATTATTGGTTGTATGAGGTAAAAATCAAATCTTTTAAGTGGCCAATTCACAAACTGAAGACAAAGCCTATTGTTAAAACATATTCGCCTATAATATTAAATTCAACTCAGATACGTTTATAAAAAGTATATTACTAATTTTTCAGGTTATGAAGAGAACGAAAGTTCTTTCAAAAATAAATTGCTATTTATTTATTCTAAAATATTCAATTTCGGCAACATAAAAGCTATAATATAAACAAAAAGGTCGATTTTTATGTTATAGAAAAGTAAATATTTCTTTTTACTAAATCTTAAATATTTTTACTAAAATCTTCAATATTTTTCGAAAATAATTTTGTTTTTTTAGTATTCTCTCTGAAAATAATTTGTAATTTCTCAAAATATACTTTTATAATACTTTAAATCATATTCAAAATGAAAATCTCAGCGTTTTTCTTTATTTTCTTTGATCAGGCGGTTTCTTTGTTCTTTCCAGCCAATCAGAATGTCTTTTTCGGCTGAGAGCATGCTAACAACCAATCACAACTAATGTTCTTTCTTTGTTTAGGTTTAAATGCGTTTTTTTTTTATTTTTTACTTGTAAAATAATTCGGAAGAGGGCACCATCTTACAGAACTTTTAAAAACCTATTCAATACCTGTCAAACGAATATTTTAGCATAAGAACTGGCAGAGTTAGAGTGACGTCAGATGTCGACGAGGAGCCTCATAAGAGGCGGGAAAAGGGTTAAATGAAGTCAAGAATATCTCAGCAACTATGCCCAGATAAACCTGTTAGCCACTTTATTTTCCATTCCTCACTCTAAGTCTTCCCATATTCTGCCCCATCCCATTTCCACAACATAATCTTTGTCAACTCTATGGCCTTTAAAAAGGAATTTAATGATATAGTATATAAATTTTTTTTTCCCGATTATCCAAACGTTAGAGTTTTTGATCAAAATCAACAGTATAGCATTCATTTTTTCTTACTGCTTGCTCAAATAGGAGACTAATTATTCTCCGTCCCTAAAAATTGAACATTAAAAAAACTATATATATAACTTTTTCTGTTAATGCATAGTAAAAAAAAAAAAAAAAAATTTTTTTTTCAAATGACTTTTAGTAAATTTTGAGTTTAATTTTGTTAAGCTTTCTTGCTCACTGGTGACTGGCGCCCGAGGATGATTTAAATAAGCTATAGGTCATCCTCATATAAATTTGTCATCAGGGGTAGTGAGGGAAAACATTGTAATTTAAAAGGAAAGAAAAAACCGTTTTTTTTTTTTTTAATGTAAATCATACTTTATGAATTGGATTGAATAAGAATGAGAATGAAATTGGAAAGTGGGTCAAATATAAATTTTACCGTTTGAAACTGGCACAGACGTATAAAACAAAATATTGTTACAATCATGAACTAATTTAAAATTAAATTTTAAAACAGCTGGAAGAAACCGAGGGTGAGTCAACTTTTATTATTTATTTTTATAATTGTATTTATTAAAGTTATGAAATAATGGGCGGGTCTTGCAAAATAAAAATAATAGCGGTATAAAGTTAGGCATCATAGTAGAGTTAGGCATCATAACAGGATGGGAAGTGAACCAGTCACTTTCATTCACGGAGTTTAGCCATCAGCCGTATATTCAATAAAGTTTTTTTTAGTAAATTAATCAGTATTGTTTTGAGATCTAGTTTAATAAAAAAAAAAAATAATAATAATAATATGGAGGAGGATCAAGAAATAATGAGTGAAGGGGAAGAAGTACAGAAGGAAATAGGAGGGAAATGTTTAGGGATCACGTTAAGGTCAGGGAGAAAGATCGCAGAAGAGAGAGCAGCACAGAAGGGGAAGTGAGCCTTAGCCCTGATGAGGAAATTCCTACAGGAGAAGCTGCCATTATCTCAGAAGAACCAGTAAATAATGAAATAGAACATAAACAGGTGGAAGAGTCCAAAAATAAAAATCGGGATGTGAATTTTATGTTGGAGAGGATGACTCAAATTTTTATAAAGAGAGATGAGGTAAATAGTCAGAAATTAGAGGAGAGAGATCAAAAAAATAAGTTAGAAATGGAGCAGAGATTTGAGGTGTTGGGAAAGGAAATTAGAGAGGGAAACAAACGGTATGAGGAAGGGATAGTAGAAGTGAGACGAGAAATGGAAATGCAAGGCCAACGACTTGAAGAAAAGCTATGTAGGAGCTGGCAGGAGTTGTCCATCAGCTGCCAAGAAAAATATGAAGAAGTTCAAGTAGAGGTCACAAAAAAATTAGATCAAAACCGAGAAGAAACCAACAAGGAAATAGAATCACTAAAAGAACAACTCACAGATGTTAGAGGGCAGACCGAGCATCAGGAAATGGTTATGGAGGAGAAAGTCTCTAAAATGGGGCAAGATATCTGCCTCAAAATTGAAGAATACGAAGAGGGACAGAAACAGATCAGAGAGGAGATTTCTGAGTTAAAAGAAAACTTGAGTTATAGAAATCATGTTTCTGCCCAAGAAGAAAATGCCATTACAGAAGACATCCAGGAATTGAAGAGAGAAATTACACAAATAAGGGAAGCAAAAATGGACATTGTAGAATGTAACTTAACTACTGGTTCCCAAACCTACAACCAGGGCAAGACAAACATTGTACCAGATATTAGTAAGACTACAGATAGTGTAAAAGATACTTCTAATATAAGGGAGATGAAAATCAACATGGAAAACATTATGGATAAAGAATCTGAACACTGTTCCATCCCATGCAGGAGTGGTTTAGAGTTAACACTAGAAAATAGAGAACCAACTATATATGAATCAGTGACATCATCAATGAATATACCCATGGGCTTGGCTAAATTTATCCAAGTAAAATCTTTTAAGGGAGAAGTGGGAGAAAATCCAAAGGTACATTTAGAAAGCTTAAAGGAACTCTTCAGATTTCAAAAGGTCCTAGTAGCTGATCAGGTAGCATTGGCCATTCATTATTTACATGGATACGCAAAGTCTTGGTGGGACTGCTGTAGTGAAAAACCCCCAGATCCTACTTAAAAATTTATTAGCTATTAAAAAAAAAAAAAAAAAGGGATCTGTCCCTGTCCCCCCCCCAAAAACATTAAATATATATACTGCATATTTAAAAAAAAAAAAAAAAACTAACATGTCTACCCCATTCTAACTGACAAATATCCATTTGGATATTAATTCAGATTTATTGAGATTTCATGATTTTTTTTATGATTGATTGGTGATTTAATGGGTATATTGCTCTTGATATTAATTTTATTGCGCGTATGTTTTTTTTTTGTGGTAGGAGAGTCGTAAATATAAAGGTACTGATAAATAAATCCCTTAGCGCAGCAAGTAAATAAGTTTATGTGCATGGGAAAATAGGAAATTATTTAACAAATTGATAACGAAAATTCAAAGTCATGATTGTGGCAAGGTCATTTTTTTTAATTATTTTTTTTTTTAAGTTTACGGAAATGAAACGGTTGTCTTCAAATCCCTCACCGTTTCACCAACCATCCTAATAACCCACTCGTCTGTGCTAAGTTCAAACCTGTTTAATAAGTCTAAATTAAGATTTGTAAGCTAAAAATTGCAATCACGGCTATATAAACAGCATTATATACGCACATACGAAAGAACGCTATAATTGAATAGTATTGCCAGAGTTATAGCGTATAATTTTATCGCGTAATATTTTTAAACTATTTTTAGTACAGTAATAATGTAGCGTCAATTTAATAATTCATTACTTAAATTCGTATGTGGGAATATAATCCACCTATATTGAATATATATATAGCCTAGTGGCGTGATTAAAATATTTATTAAATTTTAAGTTTCATTTTTATTATAAACCAATTTAATGTAAAAACACATTGAAAGGGTGATTGATTGCAAATGCGCTGACAAGTTTCTTTTAAAAAGAAAAAAATTTTTTTTTTTCTAAAAATAAAAGTATTTTCGTAGAATTAAAAGTTTAGTAAAGTTTTTGCTGTAAACAATTGTATCAGTATATGCCACACCTGCCTTAGGTTTCTAAAAAGAAAAGCCAATTTTAAAATAATCTAGCTAATTGATTCTAAATTATTTTGGAGACCTCGCTAATTAAAAATATGTTTACAGCAGGGATTTTACACATAAATTATAAAATCAGAACAAAATTCCTGACTAATTAAAATAAAATCTAATATCGGATTAAACTGATTAAAATTCGATTTAATTAAAAATTTGATAATCAGAGAAAAGTTATAACACCTAAAAGGAATGTCAGCATGTTTGAAATCAACCACTAATTTCATAAGCAAATTAAAAATTTTGTAATCTTGATGGAGATGAAATTCCAAGGTGTGTGGGCTGATAAGGCGATCATTTTAAAAAGGCCATGTAAAGTGGAGGAGCCATCTTAGATCTTTACTTTTTTGAAACCTTGACAGCTTTGAATCTTTGAAATCTTTACAGCTTGAATGCTACATCTGTGAATTTTTGCCTTCTTTGATCATCTTTAAGCTTTTGAATCCAGCGTGTATCCTGAACCAAAAGCAACCGTGAACATTTTGACATCCAGTTAAGTCAATAATTTTTATATCTGTTCGAGAGAAAATGTCGGGCTAAAACAGGCAGCCTTGGCTAAGCTCCAGAGTGAAGGCGACGGGCCTTTACTTCCATCCAAAAACCACCATCACCAGTATGCCGCCATAACATCTCCGCTCTAACCGTGGGAAGAAGATGATGCCGCAAGCCGCCACAAAGACTCCCGTAACTCCAGCTCAAGTACTACAAGATGACCGGTAACATCACCATTTCTAACTGCAGTTCAATATATTAATTTTTCTTTAAGTCTAGACTTATAAAATTTATTTTAATTCTAAAATCTTGAATTCAAGTAAATTGCTAAATGTAAAATTTTATTCTTAAATTTAATTATATAATTCTGACCTACTTTCTAATGTTTCCTAACTAAATGATTTTAATAATTTTATTTTCAATTTTCTCACTGCAGTTGTGACTATGGTTTCTTTATTTCTTTTTTTATTTTAAAATATAAATTATATGCTAATGCCTCGAAACAGCGGGCATTCAATATTAATAATAAAGAGAAGAGAGAATGACCCCTCTTCATTTAATAATTATTTATCGTAGCTTAATGCACGCTGTTTCGAAACCCTCTTAAATAACTGTCAAGAATTGGCTATGTGCTGATTATTATTTTGACCTTGATTATTTAATTATTTGTTGGCAATTTTAAAATGGGAATCTTGTTTTAACCCAAAGTAAATTTCAATTTAATTTTCACTAAGCAATATCCAAGCCTTGAATAAGTATATTTGTTATTTATTTCATTTTGTAAAAGCCCTCCAAATATACTTTCCCCCCCTTTTTTTTCATTAATCGCGTAATCAAATGTGTTATTTGAGAGTGAAACTAGAAAGCAAAGAATATTTAAAAGTACGCCCACGTATAGCATATGATTATTAAAATGCTATATTAGAGTTGGCGCTAATGATTACACTGATTAGCTATCGTTCTCGTGGCTAAATATTAAATTATTTCAACTCTTTTGCTTGGCGGATGTGATAATTTTATTATACATTTAAACTTTCTCGTTATGTTGCGTTTTTCTTTAAGATGGGACTCGGAACGGCCATCCCTCTTACACTCCTTGGGTCGCACACGAATAAGACCTGACGTCAAATTCCAGGCAATAGTGTTAGCTACCCCAACCCTCTTTAGCAGCATGGCGATCGGTCATAGGGCTCCGGTGTTGATCACAAAACCCTAAATATTAATCCATCCGTAGAGCAACATTTATTATAACTGTTTACCAGCGCTATAGCGCATTGGTTCTTTTGTTGCCAACTCTTCCTCCCTTAAATTAAGTTTCAGCCATTGTCTGACATATTCAAGAGCTAGTTTCGGTCTCATGTACAATAGTTTGAAATAATAATATTATAGATAAATTTGACTTTAAATGTTTCACATATATGTGAAAACAAGGCTTCATCTGATTACTTAGCTGAAAACCATGAAATAAGAGGGATTAGCATAATCTGCCCCATAGCTACAATGCAGTGACTGATCAATAAGATAATAAAGCAAATGATGAAAACAATATTTAATTTCATCAAATAGCACAACAAATGTAAAATAATTTTAATTGTAAGGAGAGAATGTTAAAGCGCTCTCCAAAAATGTTAGATGCTACGCGCATTTTAATTGTAAAATGCAAGAATAATATATATAAAAATCGTCAAATTTAATCTGCAAAAATAAACATACAATTTAATAAATTACTCTGCTCTCGATCTTATTTATTTCAATCCAATTCAAAATTCTTTATATTATATATGTGATTTCCTATGCATTAATTAGTTTTAAATATATATAGTTGATAAATTCCATTTTTTTGTTATGAGTCTCATTGCTTCTCCCTGACCTATGTCGGCTCGTGGTTAAAATGATATCTATATGTATCTTCAAGGTGGTCATCCGTAGGGTCGTGAGTCTTGGAGCACAGGTGAAGGAGTTGAAGTGCGGTCAGTCTCGAGATCTAACCATCTCATACTGGTCGGCTTGGTATCTTTGCTTGGACTCTGGATTCTGTTGCGCGAATGTGCTAGCTTGACCGGTACAATATGTATATAAAAGAAAATATAAACATACACATACATAACTCAGACATACAACTATTTAGTTCTCACTGGAATTTAGTTCATAATTCATATCATTAACAAGAAAATGATTTTCCAGTTGATTAGAATGTTGAAGACTTTCTTGAATCATTTTTGCTGTGAAACAAACAATTTCCATTTCTGTTTCATTATCTTTTTCTAAATCTTCTACGATATCTAAATTTATTGCCAAACCTTTTTCCAGCAGGCATTTAATGTATATAAAATTTAATGCGTACATATAAAACAGGGAAATCCCGTATTTTAAGTGAAATATGAACTTTTTTATTGTATAAAAGAATACCGCATAAAAAGATATTAAGAAGAAACATAAATCGCATAACTTCAAAATCACATTTAAAAAATCCACACAAAAAAAGACCCAGGTGTACACTATAATTTTTTGGAAATAATAAAAATAAAATTGTCTTTCATCTTCAATATTTTAAAGCAGACACACACGAGCAAATGAATGATATAAAAAATCATTTAATTTATTATTATAAAGTTAATTTGCATAATTTTTGTCAGAATAAATTTAATAACACATAAATACAATATTGAAATCAATATATCTCACTTTCTTTCTTAAATGGAAATGATTGTCCTCCATAAACCTTTGCTCCATTTACCTATATTATTTCCAACATGTACTTCCTCTTGGGATCTCTGTCTTTACACATTTCCTGACTTCCAATATATAGAGGGTATTGATTTTATTTTCATTATATTTAATATACTTATGAATTAAAAACATCTTTGCATAGCAACCTTCTTAGGCTTATCTTTATTTGCTATACCATGTTTTCTTGATACTTCATTGTCTTAATTAATATTTTTACAACTTCTTATTTTTGAGAAGTCTTACATTAACTCTTTAATCTCTTTTTTATTTGACATTTAGTCTTTCTTCAGTGCTTTTAGAGATATAGCCGAGATCAGTTTGCTTAGTGATCTTCATGGTATATTTCCATGACAGTAAAAAATGTTTAATTAAAGTAATTATATCAGTCTGAAGTATCTGGATTATTTTTCATACTTCTTAAATTGATGGCCAAATGTGTATCTACAACAAAATAGCTATTATTTCAGATGTGATAATAGAATTTCATTGAGTACATTTGCTTTCTGATAAGTATTAAATTTTGGATTGAGTTATGCTGTTATATGCTCCCTATGACATTTTGAGATCATCTAATGATCATAAATTCAGTACAACATGAATGGTGTATCTGGAAATAATTTAAAGAAGCTCAGCATTAGATATCTCCCAAAGTAAAAATGTATATAGTAATAAATCTGACATCTTATAATTATTGTATAAATCAAAAATGGATTTGGGATAAAATTTAGTTAAGAATTAGGATTATCATCTGATCCTACACAATTTACAGAAAGAAACATATAATTATTATAAAAGCCCAAACAATTTGAATGGATATCTTTGATAGCAATCATTTCCAGAAAAATAATCTTTGGTTCTCCTTAGAATCCTGTAAAATGTCATCAATCTCCTTTTGGTTAGCTCTTTTTTTTATTAAAAAAAATCTTTGTTATTCATCGTCAAAAAGGATTTTACAATAAGATAAATCAAAATTGTATATATCTTCTTTTTCAATGTGGTGCAAATTCATTTATTATTTCGATGTGTTGTATATTTAAATTAAATCTATTCCATTATATCTGGCATTAGTTATAATAAGAATATTTCCAAGCAGAGAATAAGCCTTCCTGTATCTTTGTATTTTGTGTAATGAGAGGAAGTATGCAATTTTATCATTGCATGAATTCTCCAGTTCATAATCAAGATTAAATAATTACTTGGAAGGATAAATTTTACTGTGATTAAAATACATAAGTAATATTGTTTACATATAAAGCAAAAACCCAGGGTTTTTCAAGCATTGGTGGTCGAGAGGTCAGCAATGGCTGCTTTATAAGCAGTTGTCCCGGGTTGGCGGGTTCGCTTCCCGGCTGATGCACATGAGAAAAAAAAACCCAGGACTAATTTATATGTAAAGTAACTAATAGGCAATCAATCCATTTCTCAAAAAGAATTTCCCAAAGTGTATGTGTGTTCAACTGTTACCCTACACTAACAATTTATTTTTAACAGTTTCACCATTCTCCACTATTTCAATCTTTTTTTGACTTGGATTTTATTGTACTCTTTTTTTTTTCATTTTATAGTTTATGATGAATATATTTTAAATTTTGAATATATTTTAAATTTTATGAGATCACCCCTCCCCTTTATATACCTACTAATTCCCTTTCAAATCTAAGATTGCTATCAGTATTTTAGATTTTGGGTAATAGTAAATATCTAATTGAATAATTAAATGAAGAATAAGTTGAACTTCAAAAGGCTCCCCCCCCCCCCAATGATCCAGTATTTATATTCCTAACTCATGAAATTTAATGAAGTATTATTTTAGTTTGTCATTGATGTTGCCAATAGAAATAGACTTACAGCAAAATATGTTCACCCACACACTTCCTTTTGAGGTTTTATATGTTAACCCACACACTTCCTTATTGAATTTTACCCAATTATACAAATCAACTTTGCTTTTGTTTTCCATTTCAGAACCAAAGTATTTGAATATTTTCTCATATTTAACATAGACTAATGTAAGAAGCATCATATCGGTAATCTCTTTAGATTCTTTGACACATTTATTTTCAAATTTTTTATCCTGCTGTTGCTTTTCATTATCCTGTTTTCTTTCCTTAATCTCCTTAATAATATCTTCCACACAATGACTTATTCTTTTCATACTCTTCTGTGAATTCTTGATTTTTCTGGAACATTTCTTCTACTTTCTTGTTCAAGATTTCCATATTTTTTTGTTTTATTCATGTTGGTATGAATAATTGGCATATTTGATAAGTATTTATCTGTTTTGTTTTTTTAGCTTTCCTTCATTTTTTGTGTCTGGTTCTTTATCATGATTACTGCTCTTTATTTTCTGTTTTTGCTGATGACCTACTTATTATTTTTACATTTGCTTCTTTTGGCTAATGCATAATTTTAATTTTATTAATATATCATTTAAGTTGAATATAATTATCAGCCTTTTACCATCAGTTTTCCTTTTATTTAATGCTCACTGCAAGAAACCAATTTTAATTCCTTATAGTTAGATAGACAAGCAATGAGATGGTCACAAATATAGTGTATCAAGCTCATTTGGACCACCATTTGTATAGTGGTTTGAAAAGATTTATACCGTGACAACTAGATCATTTATAATTTATGGGGCCTCCCATGAAGTCATCAACTCTAGAGGTGTATCTGCACATGAGATATAACATTTACATCTCATTTTCTTCAATTTACAATCCTGCTCATGTCTCATCAAGTACTTTAAAACATGATATTCCAAGTGCCAATGAACAGACGATCACATGTATAGGATGTAAGAACAATAATAGAATGCATAGAAATAAAGAGTTCATTCAAATGTCAAACATAAATTTACATTTTAATGAATTAGTAACATGAAAAATTAATGATATATAAAATATAAACAAATCCACATATCATTATCAATCATTATTGGTTCACTGCAAGATAGTCATTCTAAATTTAATCAAGTTTCTTCAATCCACAATCTCTTATCATCATAACACCAAACTTTCTTATTTCATCCATACTTCTCATATATAATCTCTTCTAGCAATATGTCCAGTCCAACTCCATTTCATCTTATTTTTTCATTTGTTTGTTTTCTCATTCATATATTTCATCTTCAATCTCTTTCTTACCCCTTTCATCTCTCCATATTTTATTGAATAGTCTGTTAATTGCTAATTCTCAGATTTACATGTAAAAACTATTAATATACATATGTTTAAAACTCTCCCTTTCAAATACAGGCATTTTTAAATCTCTCCATAAAAGTTTAATTCTATGATTAGTTTTATGTTTTATATTTTCATCTATATTAATAATTTGACTAAAGTATTTGTAGTTGTTAACTTTTTCTAATTTACAATCTATTAAGCATTATAATTTGACATTTATTTTAAGTCTTATTTTCTATTAAATCTTGTAACATTTCCTGAAGATCTGAAGAAAATTTTTATAAAAACAATTGCATGATCAGCAAAATATAAATAATTTAAATAATATTATTTAATTTTAGTCTTTAGATTCCTATTTTAATCTACAAAATATTCCTTGAAAAACTATTATAAAAAGTTTTGGATATATGAAATCACTCGGTTATACATAATTTTTAATGATTTAGCATCACCATACAATCTAATTACTGCGGTTGCATTTTAATTCATATTCTTTAGAATATGACAATATTCTGAATCTATTTTTTGATTCAATGCTTTAATCACTGTAGAAATACTTTTAGATTCAAATGCGTTTTATGATATGCAAATACAAAGCATAACAGCATGTGAATTAATACATTAAAATCTCTTGAATCCAGATTGTTCTTATAATTGCTTAAAATCCAAAGTTCATTATAGAAGAGTTGAAATTATCTTGATAAAGATTCTGCATATAACTTTAATAGAAGCCTGATAAGTCTGTAATTTTTTTTTTATCACTTTAAGTATCAGTATTATTATTACATTCTATCAATCATCTGGCATATCTTTATAATTTAGAAATTTGGCATATAGCTTTGCCAACAATTTTTTTATTTTACCTTCTTTAAAATGTCAATAACAATACCATCATTTCCTGGAGCTTTTATCTTTTTCATAGATTTAATTACATGTCTCGCCTCTTCAAAAATTTAGAAGAGGTAGTAATTATAGGGTATACTTTGTTTTCTTATTCTTTATTAATATATAATTCTTTATAGAATTCTTTATATTTCATAGTTTCATTTTTCTTTTTAGTAAAAGTTCCATCTTTTCTTCTTATTTTTGAAACTACATTCCTTCAATTTCAAAATATACTTTTAAGATTTTTATTCTCTTACTACAGATGTCCTTGCCAATTCACAACTTTATATTTTCCTATATCATTATTAACTTTTTTTCATACTACTTTACAAAAATCCTTTTAATGGATCATTAAAAAAATATATATTCCTTCTTTTCTTCGTACATTGTTTTGTCCCAGTAGAAAATTTACTGGTAAATTGGTTTTTATACAATCTATCTTTCTTGCAGTACTTAATAGAGTATCAATTATTTTATTGATTTTTATTTAGGTTGGACTTATCATCAAAATCTGTTAATATTCTAAAATGATTTTCAAATTATAATTTGTATTCTTAAGAATATTAAATATTAATGATGTCTTTTGTAAAGTTTTCATCTATGTTTTGCATGAACATGTCACTAATTGATGACCACTTCTTACACTGACTCTATTAAAAGCATTACAATTTTGAAATACATAATTTCTGTTTCAAAATACAATCCATTTTTTATGCTTTCATGTTCATCTGCATTTAGCATTTTCTTTAGAAAAAAATTCATAAAATACAGTTCTTATTTTTCTGCAAATCCACAAAATACTCTTTAACATTTCTGTCATGATAACCAAATTTATTCAGAGCATTGTCATCTTCCAATCATTTACCAATTTGGTCTGATGAACAGTATTTGTATATTTATATGCAAATCCTCTATTTCTCCATCACAACAATATCATATTGGGATATAAAGTTAAATTATGTAAATTTAGTATCAGCCATTAATTTGGATAATTGATGTTTATCATTGCTTTGTTTACCAACAATCTACACAATGTTATCCTATGTTTTATCTACAATGAATCCCACTCCACTAGTAAAGTATTATGCTTCACTTTTTAAATCAGCTGTCTATATTCCTTCTCTTTTTTTAACTTCACATAATCAAGTAACATTATATTTAATATTAGATTTTTCATCCAATTTAGATAGTCATCATTCACTTGAAAATGATCTGCAGTTGCAGTTACTTAAATAAAAGTTCATCAATAAAAGATAGTTTTGGTCTGCAATCAGTGAATTCATAGCTTCCTGGAAATAAAAGTTATAACTTAATTGCAAATAAAGTAATAGTACAGAAAGATGGGAATAAAATATTAATAAGCATTCAATATTTTTAGAGAATTTAGCAAGAGTAGAGAAATCAACAGATTAAACACGAATAATAGCACCCATATTATAACCAACAATAGTCACTATTCAATAATCACTATTTTAATTTAAAAGAGTTGTACTAAAATTTCAGCCAGTCACCATCTTATCAATACCAAGCTTGAGGCATAATGTCATAAAAGAGTAAGCACTAGTAATCATAAAATATATAGTATGGACATTTAAAAGTGATTTTTATTACCCTAGTTCTACAGAAGATCATATTAATATTCACATTCATACTTTTCATTCACTGTTACTCAAAGGTTAGATTTGGAATTGCAAGGACTCTAATGTATCCAAACAAGAGAAAATACACAGTACTTACGTTATTCTAGTATTAAATAAGAGTTAATTGAATGACATAAAATAATGATTAATAAATTTATTGATTAATTAGAAGTAAAAACAAAAAATGAAAGGCCTGATAAATACTATACATCAAAAATAAATCATTCTGATTTTGACTAATTACAAATATATTATTTCCATAGATTGAAAAAACAGTAATAAATGATTTAACATATTTTAAATTATAATTTACAGACATACATAAATTGTAAGTTATATTAAATAAACATATTTATATGTGCTTGCATGGTAATACAAAGTATTCCAGTCATTAATATTATTTTCTTTAATTACATACAGGTCAATATTGTATGAAATCGTGGATTCTTACTGCTTTATTTCCCCAGGCTTTCAAATTCAACCAACATTACAATTGTCCTTCCTTTTGAAACTGTCTTTATATGCTAGTAACTATCAGCTAAACTGAATCTATTATGTATTGTAAACAGTCGGGTTTAAACCCTGTTTACAATGTAGAAAAACGCACACATGCGTTATGTATTTTTTTTTTAATTAGTTTCATATAGTTTGGTTTTATTCCGTTTTAGTATTTATTTTTTTTGTTAATGGAAGAAAATGTTTAAAATCTTATTAAAGTGAGAAAAGAGGGAGTGGGGGGGGATTTGGTTTTGTTTTAGTAAAAGGGATATATGTATGTGGCGGGTGGCGGACAATTTCAAAAGAAAAAAATAATAATAATGAGAAAGCGGACGATGAATAAATTGGTATCCAAGATGAGAGATTATTGTAAGAGAAAGGAAGAGGAAAAAATATATTGGAGACCTTATCTGAGGAATTAAAAAAAAAAAAAGAAGACAAAAGAAAAAAAGAGGAAGGGTTGAAAGGACGGTCAGGAATGTTGTTTGCTAAAATATCCGAAGGGAAAAGTCTTTGCTTGTTGCCTAACTGGCCATCTATACCACGTGGTGAGGAAGAAGGGGGCGGACGTTTGCGAGGACAAAAGAAAAAAAAAAAAAAAAGGAAAGAAAGTGACAGGGAGAGTGAGGGTGTTGCTTTTTTTTTTTTTGTTGTGTCGTTTTGGAAGGGAATGCATTTTTTTTAGTTTTGGTTTTTGAAGAAAAACAAAAAAAGGAATAGCTAAGGCTACGGCCGAATATGCGTACAGTGGGGTAAAAGCTTAAGCGTGCTGGGTTTCTGTGCCTTACCCCGAAGAGACCATGGCAATAACCGGAGAACATCTACCGGAGATCTATTAACTTTTCACAAAGGAACTGACCCGACTCGGAATGGACTGTAGCGTGATAAATCTCCTCGTGTATCTACTTCAAATTTCATATGTTTCCATCTTGTTTGATATCCCCGGGGATCACATCGGACAAAATTGCAGGTAATGTGAACTTAAAATATTTATTTTCCAAATATTACCACGTTTTCTCCAACAATTTTTAAGGAGAATGAACAAAGGCAAGAAAGTCATTTTTTTAAGAGAAGGCCGTTCAAATCCAGCTGATTAGATTTTGTCTGTACATGCGTTCGTTTTCTTATTCCGTTGTAAATCCACTCAGTATATATGTATGTTTTCTTAGTTTATGTAAAAACAATGTGAAGGGGGGGGGGGAATATTATAATAAAAAGATGTATTATTTTAAAGCTTATATTACATGTATATTTTTTTTATTATTTAACTCATGAAAGATAGTTCACGAATTTAGACAATTGGTTCGGATTTTCTTGTTGAGAGTTGCAGGGAGTCCCCCGTACATTTTTCTACGGTTTATTAACCACCCGCCCTGAGTACTGAGCTAGAGGTGTGGCCCTATCACAATCGTATTCTGATCCTCCAGCATAATACTTATGTAAAAAGTAAGTTTGGCGCTTGGAGTCTAAAAATAAAAAAAAAAAAACTGACGTCCATAAATATGCTGCGAGAAAGATACGAGTTTTCTTATCAATGTTCTAATTAGACAAAGAGAAAATATAGATAAGTATATGGGTAACGAGTACACCCGCTACAGTATAGTAGTTACAATGGAATTTATAACATAGAAATAATAGTTTTTTAATCAAAACAAATAAAAACAAAACAACTAAATTACCATTATTCTGTTTTTGAATTTACATTCATCAACCAAAAATACATTTAATTAATTTTTTTTCTTAATTCCTCAAATGAAATTATTATATGATTAAGGTATATTATGAAGAAAAACCTATTCTTTTCAACAGTTTAAAAATTCATATTTTTATCAAAATCAGAAGTCAAATAAAATATTTATACAAAATAGTGAGCTTTTTCTATAATTTCAATTATGAACTCAAAAATATCAGAAATTATTATTACTTAATTAATATTTTAGATTTTAAGTAATTGTATACATAAATTTTGTAAATGTTTATTTTTCTTTTCCTTTTAAGTTTTAAATATATATGCACTACCTGTTGGGTTCCATTTCAATATAAATATATTTTACTATTCTCAGTCTATTTTAGATGTTCGTGGTTGGATTTAGGCATTTATTTTATGCACTAGAAAGTGCAAGTTAATCAAACTATGAAAAGAAAATATATTCCAATCATTTGAGAGTCTGGACATTTCAAGAACATGGTTATATTTCCTGATTAACTGGCCTATTATTTATTTACGATGTACACTGCTGGCGGAATCCGTTTTTATTTATTTGAAAAAGGCACCAGAATTCTATACAAGAATTCACTGATCTGTCACATCATCAATTCATAACTAATAAATAAAAGTAAGATTGGAATTATGTTTCTTGTCATTTTAAATTTTTATATGAATTTTTCTTTTGGAATTTTCCAAAGGCTTAAACAAGCATGTTGGCAAAGGTAATTTGTACATAATAAATTTTAATAAACTTACCTTAATAATGCACAATGAAAAGTGGATATTAAATATAAATATTTTATTATAACAAGTTAAAATATTTAAATGATAAATTATTAAATAAAATTGGAAAGCACATATATACTAATCCAGATAATAACATTAATCAAATAATTACAATAATTAATTCACATAGTTTTTATCTTCTCAAGTTTCTTCGAGAAAGTTTTTTGAATAATAAAAGTTAATGTCTTTATCAGTATTATAAGCTTATAGTTAACATTAGTTTGGAAACATTTTTAATTGCAAATTAGGATATGAATAATCTTACCTGTAAGAATAGATTATGGTAGTGTACATGTATTTCTTGAGAGGAATAAGCTCATGGCCTTTGAATTTAATCCTTGTTGATATCTTGTATGTTCCTGATCCATCCTAAGCCTAGACTCGAAAGCTTTTGGTTCCACTCTGACATGATGAGTTAATTCAGCATATGAGTAGTCCAGGATAGGACATTTTTTCTATCCTGAACCCACATAAACTGCTAGCTAAGGAAAAGATGACCCAGTTTGAAGTTTTTCTGCACTTTTTATAGCCTTGGGTCAGTTTTTAGGCTTCTGTGCATATATTATCTGTTGTTTTCATATCAAAATATGTATTGGTAATCTTTTACATTCTTTGAGTTTTTAATTAGTGTTAGAAGGATCTTCTCTGATTGTAATCTCCTACATTTATAATTTCTTTTACTTATCTGGATTAATAATTTGCATGAACTTTTTTTCTTTCTAATTTTAACTTTTATTTTTAATTAAATAGATAATTCAAAACAAAAATAAGTTTCATTGTACATTTTCTAAAAATAAATTATACTAACTAAAAAAGAAAATTAAATTGCGTCTTTTGAATGGTCTTTAAATTTTACTTTTTTTAAAAACTTTTTTAAATATTATCAAATACCAATGTAGTTGGACCTTCTACATGTAGATGGTACAGTACCACCATGCCAGGAAATGAATAAAATGGGTTTGAACTTATTTTATTCTTAATAACTTTTAAATCCATATTCTGCAATTTTGTTTTTTTTATGTATTAGTGTTACTGATATATTTTTATAGATTGTTCACAATTGGCATGTGGCTTTAAAGCCCACTTTTAAGAGCCTAACATGGTGGGAATAAGGAATATTTCCACATTTACCTGTATCCTTTATGCATACATGTAAGACTAATGATAAGAAGCCCAAGTCTAAGCAGATACAAGAATTTCTCATTCTTTTTTTTTGGTCTGCCTTCCAATTTCTCAGGTCCCTGCTCTTATAAGACTGATGGGCATTTAAGGATGGTCTTCTGTTACATATTGGCATATAAGGACTTGGGTATATGATTTTTCCCTCTACAGTATCCACCTACTCAGTCAACACTGTGATTTAACATCTATATCAGCCACAGTTGGGTTTCCTTTCAGTCATATTATAAAAAAATTTTCTTTTATAGTTGTATAATCCGGTTTAAAGCCATCTCTTTTTTTTATAATTACTACTTAGGTAGTGATTTTTTTTTTGAAGCCTCTCATTTAGATACCATTAAAATACATATGGCTCATGAATATATTGGCATTTGGTAATATTTAAAATAAAAGAGGCTAAAAGGAAGTAAAATTTAAAGATCATTCAAAAGACTCAATTTAGTTTTCTTTTTTTTTAGTTAGTATGATTTATTTTTAGATAACATGCAATGAAAGTTATTTTTGTTTTGAATTATCTATTTAATTAAATATAAAAGTTAAAATTGGAGGGAATAAAAAAGATATGCAGATTACTAATCCAGATAAACAAAAAGAAAGAAATTATAAACGCAAGAGATTACAATCAAAGAAGATCCTTCTAATATTAATTAAAGATAGCAGAAATAAATTATAAAAAATAAACGTATCTCAAAAATAAGAACAAAAGATAATATACGCGCAGAGGTATAAAATCCAATCATGAGTACAAAAGGAAGAAAACAATGGCAATCAAGGTCTTGTCTTGTGCTGATAATTCCCATGAGAGTCCTGGGTAGTGAATGTGACTGATCAAGACTACTACTCATCTGCTGAATGAAGTCTTCATGCAAGAGTGGAAATGAAGTGATACAGATCCATCTTTCATAATAAAGAGGTGACCCCAAAAAGCTTTTGAGTCTAGCCTTAGGATGTACCAGGAACAGTTTAAAATCATTGGCCACAAGCTCATTCTACATCCCAAGAAAAACTATGCATGGTATAATCAACAATATACCTAAACTCACTAAGCTTTCCGGTAAGATTATTCATACCCTAATTCATGACTAAAAATGTTTGCAAACTAACGTTAACTATAAGTTTGTAATACCGACAGAGACATTAACTTTTGTTATTCAAGAAACTTTGTAGACAAAATCAACAAGAAAATGTAATTTCCGATCTTTTAATAATTTGCTTCATAAATGACGATGCGATGCTATAGATCAGTGAATTCTTCTATAGAATTCTGGCACATTTTTCAAATAAATATAAAACTGATTCCACTGGCAATTCAAAATGTAATAATTATTAAGTCAAGTCATCAGGAAATAGAGCGATGTTCTTGAGATATCTAAACTCATATATGAATGATTCTTTTTTCATAGCTTGATTATTGCACTTTTTAGTGGGTAAAATAAAGGCCTAAATCCAATCATGAATGTTAAATTAGACCATGAATGGTACAATATATAATTTATACACATCCTGCTTTCAAGAAAATCTCAACTGATATTTCAGTTAAGAATTATCAGGTAACTGGAAAAAAAATCTGATGTTTTGATCTTAAATTTAGAGGTAAAAAGCTAATAAACTTACCAAATTGGCTAATGCATGTTGGAGAGAAACTCATCCATGCTTTTACCATATGAATAATCACATAGTAATAACAACTGCAATGACAAGAACATGTGAGGTAAACATTAAGAATTGGCCCTGCTCAGTTCATTTAAGGCCTGATAGAAAAATCAAAGGATATCTTTTCCGTTAACAGCAAATTTCTTTATATATATGCAAATAAGATAAATCAATCCCTATATTTTCTGAAAAATACCAAACTAAAATACTACAGTATTTAAAATTGATAAATTATTTTGATGTAAAGATTTGATTATAAACACAAATATAATGACCATCAACAGTTAAGAGTAATCATTAATATATATATATTGAAACAGTATATTCCTGCTCTTTTATGTTTCACCCCCCCCCATAGGTCCATCTGTGGCGTATGGACATTAATACAGCTATGTATGTGTCACTGCAAATATATATATATATATATATATGCGAATGACCAGCTATACTATCATACATTTATGTATATTACAGCAGATATATTTTATTTTGAGAATGTAACCTTTTGAATTATATATTTTATTTTCATTTGAAAAAGTCAGTTTATTATTTTTACATTTAAAATTGAATGTATATATGTGTAATTCATGCAACACCATGATACATATATAACACAATATGACTTAAATATTGTTAGATGTTCTAATGCTTCTTCTAATTTCTTTATTAAAATAGTTGTAAACAAAAACCATGCCACCACACACCTGTGCCAATATAGCGTGTGAGTGAAACTTTAAATCTTATTTTTGCAATATTTTTTTTTCTAAAATGGATTTTATAGTAAACAAAATCCACTGAGCTGGAACTATTACCAACTCTTTGGGGAATAGAAGCAGCCCAAGTGAAATTAAAAATAACAAGTTTAAAATTTAAACAAAAGTTAAATCAATTTTGTAAATTAAAATATAAGATCGCAAATAGGTGCTAAAATCATATAAATACCCTATATTTTTACACTCATGAGCTTACTCTGTATTTTTTCACAAAACATTGCTACTAGAATCCACACCCAGTTTTATTTTAACATGGCAGAGAAGGGGCTTGTAGATTTGCCATTTTTCTGTAGGAAGATGGTGATCTCAAACCCCATCCTATGTTCTGCAACACCATGTAACCATCATCATGGAGATGAAAGACTTTCCAGCTACAGCCTTCCGCAAGAAGACATATCTATCCAGAGAAGTGCCACTACACCTATTGCCTAATGTTCCTGAAATACCAGCTACAATAAAGATTCATAATATTCTCCTTAAAAACTGCAGAGCTCTTAACTTCTAAATCTGTAATGCTTAATATTTAAGCTAGCTTATGCAATGTAAATTGAACATTCATTATTTAAATTCATAAATTTCCACATAAAATACTGTATTTCATGACAGTATAAAACTTGCCTGACATCACCTGTAAAAATTAATTTGTTTCTTTAAATCATAATAATTGTAATCAATTATCTAAATTTCTACATTACTCTTGTCTATTTCTTGTTTTAATTATTTATTTAAAATTTATTTTATATATGTTACAGTATGTCAAGTATTTCGAAACAGTGAATACTAATTTTTAATAAACTTTTAATGAAGATAGGATTGTTAAGATCTCCATTTTAATAATGCTGCTTGGCCCACCATAATGCTGTTTTGAAATCCTATTATATCAGATAATAATCGATCGCTACATACTCATTATTGATTGATTTAGATTTACTATATTATTTGTAGTTTGCTTAGTCAAATTTATACTTTGTAATTTTTTAATAACTATTATTTAAAAGTAATAGATTGGCTTTAGATATTGTGATAATGTATATTTATTAATGTTCTATTAATTGCTGCTAAATATACTTTCCTCTCCTTCATTAATAATTAAAGTCAGATTCAGCATTTTAAACTTGATTGATAATTTAGTTTCAGCCCCTTTTTAGTTAGCATAATTATAATTCTATTTTAAGATCTGGATTCTGTTAGCTATGCAGATAAAAGCTATTTGTTTTAGTTGCAATTAGTTTTAAATATACATATTTGTATTTTACAAGTGTATTTTTACTAAGTACATTGTGTCTTGCTACCTTTTCTGATGGGTTCATGATGGAGGGGGCTCCCATCCACCTTTAGTTCACATATGGCTATTTTTATTCGAACTGGAACATGAGGGTTCAGACTATTTTCATAAAGCGTATCCGAATTCCTGAACTTCATATCTTAATAGTAGCAAGCTGTCAAGTCTTGGGAACCAAGCATGTCAATGTAAAAGCTTATGAATAAATACCCAATCATACAACTAACCTATTTCTTAATGTTTTATTCAGCACCTTAATGTATATATGTGGATCTGGAATAGCCAGTTCTTTTCTCTTATTAAATGTTTATTCAGCATTAGTCTGAAACCAGAGTCTTTGGTTACTAGGCTAAATCTGCATCATCTTGGCACTTAATTACTCACTAAAATTTTAATATATATAAATAGCAGCTATATGAAGGCTGTTATGAACAATCTATCTTAAGCCAGAATATTCACTTGTAGTAGCAGATCATAATGTGAGAATAGGATTTGGCATATTAATTAAATATATGCACACTTCTATTAACCATACATATACACACACCTAATTTAAAAGTATTAAGATGAGATCACTGTAATAATTTAATCTCATCCATTGTGTAATGCCTGTGTATGTTGATCCCACATCTTTAATACATAATGCCATTTTTGTTTAATAAACCTATTTAAAATATAAAACTCGTTTAACATCTTCCTGCTTGCCATCTAATTCCAACCCTTTATTATTTTGTGTGATATGCATTATAGTTAATTAACATTAGTTTTAAGTTGATTAGCATGTTGAGTAGCCTATTGTAATCCTCTAAAGTTAGATTGTTAGCCTGTTCTAGAGTCTCATGTTTCTCCCTATTTGGAGCTGGCTCATAGAAGAAATTGAGACCCATGTGTAACTTCAGAAATGTCATTCATAAGGTGTTAAATTATGAAGTACTGGTGAATGAATTGAATTTTGGTCAAGTTTGGGATCTCACCATCCCATTTCGGTCCATTTTTGTGTATTTTGCCTGGACTCAAGATTTTGTTATGTGAATGTACAAATCTGATCATTACAATATATATCTAGCTTCACTCATCTTAGAACAAATTATTATGGTCTTTAAAATAATATTAAAAAACACTGTATTTTATAGTAGTATGTACACATGTATCTTTTACTAGTAATAATTTATGACATTCTTTTCAATCATTTTTCTAAATTTCTTGGCTATTCTTCACATATTTGATTTCCAGGTAGCTGGTATATTGTTTTCCATGTTTCACTTTCATAGTTTCGAAATATGGTTTCTGGAACTTTATTATTTCTGGCAAACAAATCAGTTTTACAATTGAACAATTTCTTCACAAGTTCACGCCATGGAAGTTACAAATTTTGAATTGAAATTGTCTTTAGTGTGGACTTCATATAAAACACATCGCTGCATTTTGTTTGCTTATTTCAAATGTAACTCACACTTGAAAAGTCTTTGCCTGGGGCAGATAATTACTTTTTCTATGAAATAAGAGCAATATAGTTGAAAAGAATTTCTTTAGGTACCTGTCAATTGTCATTTTTGTCTGATCTGAGCATATTCCGTTATAATTCTTTGTTTCAAAAACAGCTTAACTATTTCAAATTGTTTGATAAGTTAAGATTTTCCTCTCTTTCCTTAATGAATATGTTAACTTTGTTTTTGTTTTATAAATTTTATATTTTTTAACATTTTATATATTTAACAAATATCTTAATTTTATTTGGATTTTGAGCTAATAATTTCATAATTATAAAAAATATGATTTTAATTATGGGCTTTTTTCTGGAATTCATATAAGATATATTAATATCTTTACAAATGGTTCAATAATTAATAATTATTGTATGTTAATTCATAATTTTGATATACCAAAAAAGTTACTTTCTTTCCATTTCTACCTCCATAAATGAAAATTAATTATATTTATTGTATGACTTCATTGGAGATAGTAAAAATTATTTAATCCTTTGCCATCATATTTCCAGTTGGATGTTGTCAGAATGTTTATTTAAAAAAACAACAACAACTAGGTGGATAACTTGTGAAGAGACAATGACTGATGAAAAAAACTTTAAAAATGAACAATCCATAAAATATATGTATTTTTATGGCATTGATTTCAAAACCAAGAAGTAGTCAATGGTTGTTGAAAAATTATACATGTGTAACTAATGGTTTGAAAATTTGGATACTTCAGTACTGTTTTTCTATTGACTCACCAAATATATGAAAATATAATTTTAACAATAATTTCAGTTTACATGATGTTAAAAATGAAATATATGATTAATAAAGCTAATATACTATAAAATTATTAAAGCTGAGAACACATAATTATAATAAAAAAAAAAATGAAATTTAAACATTTTTAAAATTAATTATTTATTCATATGTACACTTTTTGAAAAATTAGTTTAGTAAAATCTTAAAAAAATTTCAATTAAAATCATATTATATTTTCTGATTTTATTTTTAAATAAAGATTATCTGTGAAAATTTATAATTAGGGAATGTCTTTCTTTTTTAATATTTTCAAATGCTTATTTAATAATAACATGAATAAATTATAATCTAGAAATGTAAATATACACTAAGCCCTTTATGCACATAAATATGAGCATATATTTATTGGCATAAGCATAATCATATTTATAGGCTAACTAAAATTTTTTATATATACAAGTAACTTTACTTTTTGAAGAATAAATTTGAAATAATTTATAGAGGCATTTCAGTTTCACATAAATTAATATTAAAAAATATATATTTGAATTTATGCTGAATGTAATTTTCAGTTTAATTTAAAATATTCAATTCATAGTTTTTTCCAATTAAAAAACTTTTTTGCTGTTTCATAAAATATTCATTTAAAAAAACAACAACTATATATACAACTTATGGTTTTTGCCAACTTTAATCGAAATTAAATTTTCTATTAGTTGATGTGTTACATGCATGCATGACAGTGGTGTAACTACCAAGTCACAAAGGAAGGCAATGTCTGTGGGCCCACGCAGTCCAGGGGTCCCAGAAACTTGAAAATCTAAAGCAAGGTAATTAAAATATATTCACATGAAAACAATTATTAAGTATTTTTATATTCGACTATTTCCACCATCTAATATGTGTGTTAAATGTCTTTACACTTTATTTAAATATTCCAAATACATTCAACTGTTAGTAATATCACAGCAAGCAGGTAAGTATATGCACTGACTGTTAGTAATCTAAACAGGTTAGTATATAAACATTTCGAAAGGTATTATTTGTCCTCTTCTTCAGGTGTTGCTGGCCTGACCAGTGACAGTACTAGCATGGGAATCAAACCTGGGTCCTTAGATTCTTGATTATTGAATTTTAAGGACCCAGGTTTGAATCCCATGCTAGTATTGTCACTGGTCAGGCAAGCAACACCTAAAGAGGGAAGATAACCTCTCAAAACATTGTGCATTTACTAACCTGTTTATATTATAAACAGTTACTGCACAGACTAGTTGGTACATATACTAATGTATTTGCTGTGATATTACTAACAGTTGAATGTATTTGGAATATTTAAATAAAATTGAATTTTCTAAAGACATTCAACACACATTAGATGATGGAAATAGTCCAATATAAAAATACAACTAGAACACCGTCATCCCAAACCTTCAGGAAAACAATTATTAACTATATCTCATAAATTGTCATTATTATATAAAAAATTGTAAAATTATTTTGAAAAATCCAAAGTACCAGTCTATCACTCATTGTTTAAAAACTAATTTATTTGATTTTTCTTAGATTTGTTCATTATTACCGTTGTTTGGAAAGAAAATTTAGTGAAATACTGTATATAGTTTGTTTTTTTAAAACTTCAGGTAATTGTTGCTAGCATTGAAAGATTTTTAGTAAATTAAAAATAATAAAAGATTATGAAATAAATTCAATTGGCCAAATCAGGCTTAAAGATCTTGCAATGTTAGTTAGCTAATTGAGCAGAAAGATGCATCTACAATGGACTTAAAAGAACTAATTAGTGATTTTGCAAATGCAAAGGTTAGGAAGGATTTTTAAAGTGAGCGCTTTTATTAAATGGCATAAAAGAAATAAAAATTTGTGAATACATGAAAAATCAAAATTCCGAATTTTAAAATGGCGCCCTTTTTAAATTTCTGCCTTCGTGCCCAATTTTTCTAGTTATACCCCTGATGCATGATACAAACTTTTTTTTTGTATGTTTAGTAAAAAAGATGAAGCATATTCAATAGACTTTTTCTCTTGCAAAATGCACAGTCAACATAATAAATTACATAACTGGTTTTAACAGACTTTCTTATAAAAAGTACAAGTTACTTTTTTAATACTTATATAATTTATACATTTATTAACATTATAAGAAAATGTATAGCTTTTTAAAAATATATGTAGTGAATTAAAATATAGTTGATGCTTATATATATATATATGAAAGATGCTAATTAATATTAACAATATTAGTTCAAACTCTATGCTAATCTATTTTATGTCATAAATTATCATCATCATCAACCATTATCAATCCACTGCAGGATGAAGGTCTCTCCAAGTTTAATCCATCTTCTCCGATCTTTAGCTTCTCTTTTCCACAACACCCCTGCACATTTTCTTATTTCATCCATACATCTCACATGTGGTCTCTTTCTGGGTCTTTTACAATCTCTTGGAATCCAGTTTAAAATTTCAATCGTCCATCTATTATCATTTCTTCTAGCAATATGTCCAGCCCAACTCCATTTCAATCTTTTAATTTTTTCAATAAGGTCAGTAACACCTGTTTGTTGTCTTACCCATACATTGCATTTTCGATCTCTTCTTGTTACTCCCAACATACATCTCTCCATACTCCTTTGAGTGGTCTGAAGTCTCTGTATTGCTCTTCTATTAAGTGTCCAAGTCTCAGATCCATAAGTAAGAACTGGTAAAACACATTTGTTAAAAACCATTCTTTTCAAACACATAGGCATATTTCCTTTTAATATCAAGTTATTTCTACCAAAAGCACTCCAACCAAGTTTAATTCTATGATTAATTTCCTCCATTATGTTTCCATCTGTATTAATAATCTGACCAAGGTATTTGTAACTGTTAACTTCTTCTAATTCTTCATAATCAATCTTTATTTTCATATTTTGAGCAAATCGATTAAACATTACTTTAGTCTTTTTAATATTTATCTTTAGTCCTACTTTTCTACTTTCATCTGCTAACTCCTGCAACATTTCCTGCAGCTCTGAAGCATTATTTGCAAAAACAACTACATCATCTGCAAAATCCAAATGACTTAAATACTCTCCATTTACTTTCATTCCTTTAGTTTCCCATTTTAATCCACAAAATACTTCTTGCAGCACTGCTGTAAAAAGTTTTGGAGATATGGAGTCACCTTGTCTTACACCTTTCTCAATGTTGATTTTTCCAGTATCATTATGTAATCTAATTGTTGCTGTTGCATTTTTATAAATATTCTTTAAAATATGACAATATCCTGGATCTATACCTTGATGATCCAATGCTTTAATCACTGAAGAAATGTGTATAGAATCGAATGCCTTTTCATAATCTACAAATCCAAAACATAATGACAACTCATATTCATTTGTCCTTTCTATGACTTCTCTCAATACCTGGATATGATCTATTGTACTAAAACCACTTTTAAATCCAGCTTGTTCTCTTGGTTGGTGGAATTCCAAAGTTCTCTGTAGACAAGTTGTAATTATCTTGGCAAAAATTTATATAAAACTGATAAAAGGCTGATAGGTCTGTAATTTCTAATATCTTCTTTATCACCTTTTTTAAATATTAATATTATTACAGCATTCTTCCAATCTTCCAGTACATCTTTATCATTTAGACATTTGGTATATAACTTTGATAAAATTGTTTCTATTTCTTCACCTGCTTCTTTTAATATATCAATTATAATTCCATCATTTCCTGGAGCCTTTCCTTTCTTCATAAATTTAATTGCATGTCTCACTTCTTCATTTAAAATTCTGGGCAATTCGGAAGATGTAATAGATATAGGAGGTACTTGTTCTTTATTACTATATAATTCTTGATAAAAATCTTCTACCAATTTCATGATGTCATCTCTCTTTTTAGTAATAATTCCATCTTTTTTTCTTATTGCAGATATAAATTTCCTACCAATACCAAAATGTTGTTTAACATTCTTGAGACTTTTATTTTCTTCTACAGCTTTCCTTGCTATTTCACAGTTATACTTTCTTATATCATTTTCAACTCTTTTCCGTACCATTTTACAAAATTCGAGATATTCAATTCTTTTTAATACATCATTTTTGTATATCTTCATATTCCTTCTTTTCTTCATAAATTCTCTAGTCTCAGTAGAAATTTTATTAGTCAATTGCTGCTTTTTTCTACCAGCTATCTTTGTTGCAGTTTTTAAAAGTGTATCAGTTATTTTCATATTAATTTCATTCAAATCTGAATCATGTTCAAAATCTCCTAACACTTGAAACCTATTTGTAAGTTCTAATTTAAATTCATTAGAATGTTTCTGAAGATTAGGAATATCAACTTTAAATATTGATTTTCTTAATAATTTTTGTCTCTCTAATTTTACATTAACACGTAACTTACACCTTACTAATCGATGATCACTTCCTGTGTTAAATTTATTAAGAACATTACAATCTTGAAATATGTATTTCCTGTTAGTCAAAATATAATCCAATTCTGCTGTACCTTCATTTGGATGCTTCCATGTCCATTTCCTTTTAACATTTTTCACAAAAAATGAATTCATAATATAAAGTTTTTCTTTTTCTGCAAACTCCACAAGTCTATGTCCTCTCTCATTTCTATTACCATAACCAAAATTACCTACAGCAATTTCATCTTTCATTTGTCTACCAATTCTAGCATTAAAGTCTCCCATAACAATTTTAAAATGTTGTTTACTCTGATCAAAAGCCTTTTGTACATCCATATAAAAATCTTCTACTACTTCATCACTATGAGAACTTGTTGGGGCATAAACCTGAATTATCTGCATTTGGTATCTGCTATTAAGTTGTATAACTAATCTTGCAACTCTGTCCGATACACCATCAATCTCCACAATATTGTTCTTCCACTTTTTATTTATAATGAATCCTACTCCACTTGTATTTCCAATATTTGTGCCTTTATAACAGAGTATATGTCCCCTTTTTAAATCAATTGTTTCTTCACCTTTTCTTCTAACTTCACAAAGTCCAATAATGTCCCATTTAATATAAGACAATTCTTCTTCTAATTCTTGCAATCTTCCTTCACTTGAAAGTAATCTGCAGTTTTAAGTACCTAGATAAAAAGTCATAATCAAATGGCAGCCTGGGTCCACAATCAGGGGATTCTTAGCACCCTCCGCCTTCGGCCACCAACCGCCACCTTGGTTGGTGACTTTACAGCCTCCTGGGAATAAGGACCATGCTTTATTTTTGTCTGTCATAATTGTATATATGTATTGGAAAAATATTTATCATTTACACAAACATTCATTCTGCCTTATCAGGCACTGAGAAGAAAGACCATGGTGTTTCTTGATCTTAAACTCAGAGGTAAAAAGCCAATAAACTCACCACGCTGGCTAATGCATGTTGATGAGCAGCCATCCATGTTCGTATACTATATGAATAATCACATAGTAATAACAGCTGCAACGACAAGAATGTATGGAGTGGACATTAGGAATTTGCCCTGTTCGGTTCCTTTAAGGCCTCCAAGAGGAATCAAAGGGTCTCCTTTCAGTTAATAGCACGTATAATTTATGGCCTATGGTCATAAATTATATGTGCATTTAAATATATAAAAAATAAATGTAAATAATCAGACTTAAATAATTATTTTAAATATTTACAAAATATGATTCATTTTAAAACATTTTGTGTTCATAAGTGTAAGATTTTGAATTTGGGTGTGTTTGTTAATTTTTAATTTGAAAAATGTTTTCAGTTTCTAAACTTGTGTGATTGGTTGCTTCCTATCTATTATTGGGATTACTTAGTTTTTAAAATAATATGTGAATATGTAAGTATTTCAGATTAAGTTCATAATTTTGAAGTCAGAGGAATTAAATATGATTACTATATGTTGTTCAGACAAAAATTTTTTTTTTTTTAAAAAGTGCATATACTAAAAAATGGTTTTACAAGCTTTCAACAATTTTTAAACCTATGTAGATAATTTTGATGGAATAATATGCTGTAAGATATTCATAATAATGATATTAATGAACTTAATGTAAACTTTTCTTTAAAAAAACAACAACAATGTAAACATAATAAATATTATTTCAAAGAAAAAAAGAAGAATTCATATGTTTTAAAGTATTAACGAGCATAAATATATGCATAGAACAGTTGGTTATTAGTTTAATATTTTACAATCCACATAAAAATTTAAAATATTTAGTCTTATTTTATACTAAATAAGACATACATACAAATATTTGGATGGATTATCTAATATAGATTAGTATTGAATTTTTTTTAGATGAATGTATTTCTATTAGGTAAGATATTATCCACAATGTTTTATAAATGTTTGTGCACGGATCCTTTCCATGTCCATGAACCAAATGAAATATCAACAATTTTAATGTATTAACATAGATTGTATAAATAGAATAAAAATAATCAAAATACTTTTTTTTACCTCGTTGTGTATCTTTCCTTGCAAAAGACCATATTAAGTGATAATCAATGTTTTATCTATATACATTAAACTTTGTATTATATCATTTACTATACTATATATTTTAACTTTCACATTGTAGGCTTTGTAGTAATTAGTAACTTTTATGATATAGATAAAATAATTCATATAAACAAAAGCAGTTTTCATTTCTCTATTCCAACATCATCAAACATAGAGTAGAGCAATTTAACGTCATCCTGGTTTCTGGATTTTGCCATTATCAATAAAGACTTTGGATTTCGTTTTTTTTTGGTTTTGGTTTTTTTTTTGTTGTTTGGGGTAGCCAAAATAGATTTGATAGCCGCCGTACTTTTATTTTAAATGTGATAAACAACAACAACAAAAAAATACGTAGGCGGTAACCCCCCCCCCCCGTCCTCTTTGAAAATATAAATAATAAAAAAAAAGAATCAAAAGCCAAAAAAATGAAGTACTTTTTTTTGTAAATTCATTTATTTGTAATTTTTTTGTTTATTTTTGTTTTGGTCGTGTTTAAACAAAAAAATTGATTTGATATTACTTTTATAAATGTGATAAACAAAAAAAAAAAAAATAAAAAAACCAAAGCCAACCAAAAAAAAAAAAAAAAGAAACGAAACTCGGCCCCGGCAACATTATATTTATCTTTGTTTACAAACCGAGCCCACCCTCCAGCGGTTTCAACACGCTATTGTAAAACAACCGAATATAATTAGACATCTAGTTTCTTTTTTACTATCAAGCTGTTAGCCTGAAAACAAAAAGATCTAAATTTTGAGATTAAGCTAATCTGCTTTAGTTATATATATCTTACATCAAGTCAAAAGTTATATTTTGACAATCTGTTTTCTTCTTACTTTAGTCATCTTTTCTCTCTGACTTTAAACATAAATATTTACACAACATCACAGGATTCTTTCAGCTTTCAGTATAATAATCAAGATCAGTTGTTTCCCTACTATAATAACATTTATTGTAAGCTTGAATAATCGTTCATTTTGACTTTAGATTCAATGCAATTATGTATTGATAACCATCTGTAATGTCTTTTTTATTATCAAGCTAATAATGTGTGAAATTTTTTTCAAGTTTTCCACACACGTGTGCAGACCATTAACTATATATTTTAATAAATCTGTTCTATTCTAATTGTTGGCACATTTTCTTTCTGGCTAAGAATGTTAATACTATTTTTGTAGTAATACTGAAATAAGATGAAAAAGATTAAGTTTATCATGTTGGTATTAATATATATAGACAGGGAGATAAGGCATCTACAGTTAGAATACAAATGAGACTGTAAAAAGTAAATAATTACTGATCTGGAATTGATGGAGAATCTTAAGTTTTTTTTAAATTTCAGACTATTAGCTTAATAATAAAAAAAGAAATGCACAACTACATAGCTTTGAATCCGAAGTTCTCATTGACATAGGCAAAAGCCAGAAGTCCACAGACGAGGATTAAAATGCACTACTATATGGCAAACATGCAAGAGATATAATCCATGGTATCACACTATATGGGAGATCAAAATGAGCAGTCAATTCTTTTTTAAAAAATAATATATTAAAGTGTTTGATAAATATATAATTGTACAATTTTTATATTCAATTCCTTTATATATGTTATAAATAAAACATTAGTTTGTATATAATTGTGCTGATTCAAAATATTGATATTGAATCACGTGATTGAAAACTTCCTTTTTATCAGTCGTATAATAACTATTGTCAACAGTATGCATGTGGTATGCGAAAATCATTTTTTCATTTGATAGCGGTAATTACAATTATTTTCATCGAGTTTTAAAAGACAAATTCAAATAATTTATATATACTTAAATAGATATATATGTTTTACAGTTTCAAACATAAATAATAATAATAAAAAGGAAAATTCAACTGTATTTCAGTTGTTACATAGTAGATATGTCTGCCCATCCCTTGTATATGTATTAAATGGATTGTCCTGTACATGAGGGGGCAGATTGACTTTAGGTCAACATGGGTGTGACGAGAATCTTGGCCTTTGAGCATTCCATCATCAGATTTTCAATTGGATGAATGGTTGAAGAGTTGGAGTGGATTGAAGCCTGTCCATTAAAGTATGCAGATTGTCTATCTTAATATATATCTGAGCACTTATTGCATATATGTGTGATGATAATCTGTACCAACTGATGATTGCTGGTTTAGCATGGAATACGTATTTTGGTGATTATTTATCTTTTCGACATATATGTGTTGAAGTGTATCAGTATTATGAGATGGAGTGGAGAGTCGTTTGAAAGTCTGTACTCATATACCTTATATATTACACATAAGAATGTTATTAACAAGTAAAAATTGTTTGTAATTATTTGCCAATAAAAAATTTGACGAGATATTAATTTATATATATTTAATCTTATATAAAGCGACAATTTTGTTGCCTAACTCCAGGGCACCAAAAAAGTTAACTTTGTCTCTGCATTTAAATAATTGTTAGAAAAGTTCTTATGCAATAATCTATACAATTTTATATATAGTTATATCCTTGAAATAGTTGAATCCTGATTGTAATTAAACAGTATTTATATAATATTGTACTTGGTGCTTTTTTTTATGCTAACTTGACTTTGTGATTCAATGAAGAAATGAATTTATGAAAAGAATTGAAATTATTTTAATTATTATGACTCATGTCTTTTCCAGAATCAGTCATGGATATATATCATCATCATTTTCAAATACTATCAATTTTCTGCAGGATGACAATTTCTTCAAGATTAATCCAATTCCTCTAATCTCTAGCCTCTTTTCTCCATAAGATACCAGCAAACTTTATTTTATCCATCCATCTCACATGTGGTCTCTTTCTATATATTTTACTCCTGTAAATATGTTTGGTAAATTATATCATATACATATTAGAACTTATTTTAGCTTCAAATATAATCTATAAATGAAATAATTAATAGGTATTTTATCCTCCTAACCACAACTATAAAAATTATTTATAATTCATTTTTAGAATGTATTTTTATAGATTTAAATTATTATTTTAGACATCAAAATTATAAAAATGTTATTTTTGCATAATTCATTTCCTGTACTGATGAGAGCTGTAAAGTGAAAACGATTTCTTTATTACTATGAGGTGAAGTATGCATTATAAGAAGTAATCACGAAGATTAATTATAAAAGAAACATTCTAAAATTATTAATTTGGAAATTTTTGATATGTAAATGGAATAATAAACCATGTTTCAGATTTTGATGTCAATGTGTTTATAATTCTATTACATCTGATGAAGATTTAGGTAGCTTGGAATGACTTAGTTATAGGGTCGCACAACATGCTACTATTATTAAAATATATTATTCTGCTGTCATATAATTTTTATAAAAATAATATTTCATACTGTGAAATGATTACTAATTCTAGTTGTTATTAAACAAGGCAAAACTCTCCATACAGTAGTGCCAACCAGAGTAATCAATGGATGCCAGAAGGCTTGTGCATAAAATCCCTATCTAGTGCCTACTCATCAAATATCCCATTGATTACTCTGGTTGGCACAGGGTGGCACTACTGTATGAAGAGTTTTGCCTTGTTTAATAACAATTATGTGCTAGTATAAGATATAGTGATCATGTGATGTTTAGTGGTTTAATTCTAATTGTTCTGAAAATATTTGAACTATTATATATTGTTAATAATGACAAACAACAGTTTTTGTTTTTATTTTTATTATAACGCATGAGGCAACATTTGACAAAGTACATAATACAATAGAAATGAAAACAAACACAATCGTGTGTATGTATGTATAAAAACCAAAATTTCTTTTGTGGCTAGAACATTAAAATCATTGCAGATTATGGAAATGTAATAATGTATTTACAGATTTTTTTTTTTTTACAAAATAGAAACATCTGAAATAAAAGATTATAGTTGCGAGGTAATTATGGCTTATAATTTTAATGTTCTTAGACACGAAAGATATTAATGAGGAAACGAGACAATAGCAAATTCTGGACAAATAAACAATGAATGCTAGATATATATATATACCACAAAGATCTGGCTCACAATTCTCTTTCATAATTATAAAATATTGTGGCAGATCCTAACATATACAGTGACACATGGAAGAATTATTTAAAATGAATTCAGGTAAAAATAACCTGCAATTAAGTAGAGCCAAGAAGGAAAAGAGAAGAAATTTTTTTTATACATATAAAAAAACAATGTTTTATTCATTATATTCTAATTTTTTTAATTATAAAAACTGTTTTATAAGTCTAATGCATTTTTTAATTTTATATTAATGAGCTCAATTTTTCAGTATGATTGAATAACTATTTAAAAATGACATCATATTAATCTAGCATTAGCAATTAAATAAAACTGATTTTAAGTTAACCTTATACAATTCTAACAATTTAACAGTAAATATTTCGAAAATGTTTCATATTTTACCAACACACACAAAAACATTTTCTCAACATGCTATATTTTATGTAGCATTTAAGTAAATTATAATTTAAAGAACTAAGACAATTTTATAAAATAAATATGATGTTTCATTGCTTTCAATCATTCTTCTCATTTCTTTCTCTAGCTAAACACCAGTCTTGTAAAAGACATGGACTTAATAATACCCGCTACATACTTTGCTATAATACATAAATTTAACATACAAATTTGGATAATTTCATTGTTCTACTGGGATTTTTGTGCTTATGACAACCGCATGTACGTTCTTCTGCCTTCATAAAAGTCGACGTAATATTCTCAAATATGTACGACCAATTAAGACCAATTAACGGTATATTGCATCTGAAGAAAGTATCAACTTATAAAATTTAAAAAAAGATTTTTAGCTAAAAATGTCAATAGTGAATTTACTGGTATGATTTTTTCTTAGAAATATGTATATATCTATAAATGCTATACCTACATTATAATTCAAGCTGAGGTATTTATTTGTAACAAGATTGCAATAACTATGTTTAATTTATCCATTTTTCATTAACTGTTGCATGTGGTTTTTTAATTATTAGCTATCATGTGACCTGTGGGGAAATACAACCACGAAAGTCAATAAAATATTGGATAATTTTTATTTCTATTTAAAAAAAGGGTGGTTGGGGAGAGAAAAATCAACCAGTAAAAAATTTAAGTAATTACTGAAATGATTAAAATATATTAAGAATGACCCTTTCAGCTAAAAAAGGGGGAAAAAGTAAGGCTTCCGTTGTAAAAGATGATGAAAATCAGGTAGCTGTTAGATTGTAAAAATTCACACGTCATCCATTTTATGGTCTAGGGAAGTCTATAATACAGTGTGTACAGAAAAATAATTTATTATTTACAAAATGAATCTAAAAAAAATTTCAATTACACAATTTAGGAAATATTGTAACATTTTGTACCAGTAGGAATCAATTCACAATAATGCATCATTTAACAATACAACAGATAAATATACAGATTTTTTTTCCTCTACTAACTAAATTTAAATTTCCCTGAAGTTACTTTTGTTAATTTTTTTTAATCATTATTTTTTGTTAAGTAAAATGTAAACAAATAATAATAAAAAGAACACAATACTTCTGAAAAGGGGTATAAAGTGAGGTAAGTGAAACTGGATCTACAAAGCCAGATTATAAAATATATACACGTTCAAAATTAAAGATGCAGATTTGTTGTGGTCTGCATAATGGAAAAAGTAAATCATAAAAATAAAATGAATACATTTTTCTTTCATTTAAGATTTCTTTAGTTTCATTTATTTAAAGGAAGGAATACTAAAACATTTAAGTTTTGGCACTAAATTCTAGCAGAATTTACAGTTTAAATAGCAAACAGCTTGAAATTATAACATTGGGATACTAGAGGGTGGAACAACATTGCTAATATTCATGCTGACTGAATTATATAAAAATAAGAATTAAACAATTTTAAATAATTTATGTGTATAAAGTTTTCAGGGTTTAAAAAAAACATTTTTTTTTTTTTATATTGCACTATCCCTTTCAGAACAATTTAAAGAAGGAAGAATTCCAACTTTGAGAGAGAGGGGGGATGGGGATGTTTAGATATGAAAAAGAATACAAATATGAATCGCACATATGTGTGCTTATATAAACAAGTTGATTCAACACTTAAATGAAACTAGTATCCCAAATATATTTTAAAATAATAATATCAAAATGTTTTATATAAATAAACCATAAACATTTAAATCAGAAATTTCATAAAAAAATATGTCGCATGATGTAACAATTGTTTTCACATGTTGCAATTATCTAAAAATAAAAACAATTTCGATTAATATTAAATGATAATTCGAATTGTAACTAATATTAAACAGAAAATAAACGGATAAAATAAACTGAAATTGGTTAACGACAGATTTCACAAATTTGAAAAGATTAAATATATCTAAATGCAGGATTTTCTTTTTATGACAAATATCCACCAACTGAAAAATATATGCTACTTCACTCTACAAGTGCTTATAAACAACATTGCAAAGATAGTAAAACAATAAAACAGATATCAAATATAACCATAGTAGAAACTATTCAAAGTTTTCAACAAT
This sequence comes from Epiperipatus broadwayi, assembly GCA_028023455.1. Taxonomy (NCBI): domain Eukaryota; kingdom Metazoa; phylum Onychophora; class Udeonychophora; order Euonychophora; family Peripatidae; genus Epiperipatus; species Epiperipatus broadwayi. The sequence goes on along the minus strand of JAQFVV010012399.1, from coordinate 18,895,247 downwards.
TACTAGGCATTCAGTTTATGAAGCACTCTATGACGTAAGCAATTGCAATTACCAATAAAAGACAAAGTTGCATTTGTATCCTCAATCCATATCTTAAAGTTAGCGTGATATTAAGTTTTAGCGACCGATGAAATTGCACTCTTAATAACAAAATGATTTTTTTTTTTTTTTAGAAAGCTGTTCTATTATTTTTAAATATCCTGCTGTTTTATTTTTCTTCAAAATTAATTTTTCTTCCTTCTTTGATCTAAAGATCATATACAGAAATAGATCCACTCATTTAAGTAAAAAGGTAAGAATTTAATCAAAAAATACTTTTGTTTTATAAAAGTTTTCACTAAAGATATTTCAATCTGCAATGCCTTTTTCCATCGTAGTTTTCAGTATTTTTTTTTTTTTTTAAAAAATAAAAACCCTCCCAACCCTATAGTTTATTTGATAAAGTTGTGTGCGCATATTGTTTTTGTCAAAAAAAAGACAAAAGTCCAGCTTTTAAGATGAGTCAGTCTCAAGCTGAGACAGTCATAGGAGTATGAGAATTTGGCGTTGAATTACCACTTTGAGACGCTCCCTCGGCTGCCATCACTCTTTTCTGTAGCTCTCTTCTAAGCGGATCTGAAAAATAAAACAATATGGCATTTGTGGCAATTTTAGAATAGTACAGTAATATGCAATTATATAGATAAAAAAATAATTTCCTAAAGTTGGAACTAAAATTAAATTCTTGAGGTGCTTGTGAGTTTTTCAACCAAAACGGCAGCCATATTTTTCATAAATCTACAGTTTTGGGGTTCCAAAAAAATGTTTACAAAAAAGAAATCATTGTGGAAAAATTAATTGCAATATTTACAATTTATTTTCTTTTTTTTAAAAAAATTAACTTATTAACTGAAAAAAATATATAAATACAATATTTTCATTTTATTCTTGTCCTCTGCATTTGGGATCATTAATGCACACTTTTCGGGAGGGCATGATCACAGCAAGGTCCAAATTTTTATCATTATGACAATTTAAAAAAAAAACTGACAAAAAGAAACTCTGAATTGAGCTAAAGTACGACAATGTTAAGAGCATCTGGTCGCTTCCCATGTTTTTATCAAAAATACAGGCTGCCATCTTGGTTTACGGAAAAACTCATAAATACCATTCTTGCTAAACATTTTAGTTGAAATGAGGTTTATATGAAGAAGATGTTTGGATGATTAGAAAAAGAGGGTGTAAAATGATTTGAAGCTTTTGAGATGTAAATTTGGAGACAAATGTAAAGTATAAATTGGAAAAATAGGATTTGCAATATTGAAGAGTAACAATCATTTATGAATCATTCCACTACACATGCATTATAAACTAATAAACACTTTTAAGGAATATTTTCCAAATACAAGATTAAGTCTTTGAAACAATAGAATGAATCCACATATATAGGCAAATTTTAAGCATTTAGTATGAGAATGTGAAGATATAAATCATTTTTAATTCCATTTATTATGTTATTATTGATGTCTGCAAAATTTTACAATTTCTTAAAAGTGCTTTTAGTTTACAGTGCATGTGTAGTGGAATGATTCCTAAATGATTGTTATAGGTTAAAACATAGCTATATAAATAACTCATTATATATATGTTTAATATTACATCTAATACTGACATGCCATAAATTGTAAAAAATTTGCAGATATCAATAATAAAAACATATCAAATGGAATTTAAAAAATGATTAATTTATATCGTCACGCTCTCATTTCCAAATGCTTAAGATTTGCCTATACATATATATTTAGGATAAGAGTGGATTCCCTTTATCTTTTCAAAAGACTTTATATTGTGTTTGGAAAGTAGAGTATTCCTTGAAACTGTTTATTAATTTACAGTGCACGTGTAGCGGAGTGATCCCTAAATGATTGTTACAGATTAAAACATAGCCCTATATAAATAACTCATTATATATTGAAATGTTTAAAAGAGTAAAGGAAAAATATTTATTGAAAAAAGCTAAGAGAAAAAAAAAATAGGGAAAATAAATATATATGTAAATGATATAGCTATGAGTGTCTAGAAATTAGAATAGCAGACAGACTTGAAAAATATTTTGATGTTGAAGTATAGGGCCCTTTTTTGGTAGATAAGAAATGATGATGAAATAAACCATGAAATTTTACACTTTTAATCCAATGATATTCTGGAAAATCATGCAACAGTGTCATGTTTAACCACCTGCAATTTTTGCTTGCTGATATGGTTTTACTCCCAATAGATGAAAAAATTCTATGAGAACAGTTGACCTCAATCTTCAAAAAGCTGCTTCTAAGCTTCTTTTTAATTTCCCAATTCAAAAAATATATGTTAAATATTTATTTCATACCAAAATAGTTTGAATGTTTTTGTTCACTTTTCTATCTATAACTTTAGTAACTTTATTTCATATATTTTATACTTTACATTTTATTAAAAATAAAAACTCCAGTTGCTTCTTTAAACATATTATCATTCATGATGACCCAGTCTAATCTAAACAATTTTTTTTAAGACAAATATAATTCTAAAACAATAGGTTAGGGTTTTTTTTTCCACAATCAACAAATCAAAATGATGAAGATTTCTGGTTCAATCTCATTTGAGGAAAACAGATAAATAAGATGGCCCTCCTAAGATGCTATAATATCTGTGGTAATAGCTCCAGTAATGTACAGTTGGAAAAAACAGAAAGTTATTTTAAAAATCTGATAATAGTCATTAAAAGAATTTGATCAGCCTATTCTGAAAATTGGCCAACCTATATGGATTGAGTGCTTGTCTACATGCAAGATAATCAAATTAAAAACTTGAGTTAAAATTAACCACATTTGTGACTATCTGCAGTTCTCAAATGTATGAGATCTTATGTTCACAAGCAGCCCCCTTGTTTCTGGTTGAGCTTGAATTTGATAAGTATTATCTCTATTGTCAAACTTTTTCTGCCCCAAACACATAATGATAATGCTGAAATATCACTTCAATCTCTGTACATAAGGGTAGGGAGAGAAAATGAAAGAGTTTGCCACTAAGCTTGCATTTAGCTGTGATTTTAAGGACTTCTTAAATGAAACTCTGAAAGACTATTTCATTTGTGGAAAGAAAGACCACAGCATTAAGGACAAGCTGTTGATGTACTCTGATGTCATATTTGATTCACGTATCTCACAAGCGATTCTGACTGAATCTACAGTGATTCAAACTATTTCATTCAATAAAAGTAGTCACAGAATGTCCTGATCGGAATGAGTTTACGGGATCTACTATTGATAGTAATATTGTTAGTTTGTTACACATGTGACAAATCAAAATTACACACATACTGAATGTCTACACCAAGATACAATATGTAAATATTGCAAGTATGTCAATCACATAACAGCTGCTTGTTTTAAAAGGAAAAAGAAGATGCTCAGAAAAGAATGGAAGAGTTCATTCCAAAATGACATAAAAAAAAATGTAAAATCAATGCCTGCATAAATAATGTGAATGGCATTGACTCAGCTTTCAAATGCAAATTTTTTATTACCAAGACACCAATAACAATGAAACTGCGTACCAGGTCCGCAATGTCTACTGTGTTAAAAAAATAGATGGGTTATCATTAATAGAAAAAATAATCATCACCTGCATCTTAGTATTAGAATTATTATTGATTTAGGCAATCAAATAATACTCTTAGGTAAAACAAAAGTTACAAGTTACTATGTATAGTAAACAACTTATTTGTCTCTTGTTCTGCCTTTTGGTAATCATAGCAATTAATTAGGTCATGACTGGTTCAATCACATAGGTTTTACAGTGATGACAGTGAACCAGCTCACAAAAATAAAATCAAAAAGAGTGTATTCAGATATGGTTGATAATAAAGGGGGTTTAAACCTTAGGACAAACATGTCAGTCTGTAGGCCTAATCAACATGGTCATGAAAACAAAAATATTAAATTGCATATAAGCACCAAAATTCTATGTCACAATTGAACCTGACAAAATTAGTAAACAACAAAGAGGGCTAATTTTAGCCGGGGGGGGGGGGAGAATGTTATAACTCAACTTACTTTCAACCAATGGATTAGTCCAGAATCAATATTATCTTGATCAGACTGAGCATTCATCTCTACAGAGGAATGGATATATGAATAGATAATATGTATTCAATAGCAGAAACAGGCCAATAGATGCTGATGCTCAGTGAATCTGATTGATCTTTTTATGGATGGAGTTCTGGCTATAAATAGGCAATCTACTTGAACATAAGATCTGATAATCATAAATTACTGTTAAAGCTGAATGGCAGTATTATATATGTTGTCCACTATATGGCTAAAGCAGCAAGGCCTAAAGCTGGAAACTTCTAGATCATAAACCAGGCATGAGGCAAGCTGTCACAAAACAACTGGAAATAGCACCATACTTACATACAAGGCGGTGCAGTTGAAAGTATTAGGTAAATCTATAAGGTCATCATATATATAAACACAACATAATTATATACTGAAGTATATGAAATCAAAATAGAAATAAACCAAATTTCTATAAACTACGAATAAATAATTCTCTTTATGTGAGGAACATGAATAGAATACATTCACAAAGTGTTAAAAGTAAGATTCAGTCTCCATTCTTCATTGGTTATAAGTTCAAAATTATTAATGTCATATTTACTTCTGGTAATAAAAACCTATTAACTCCATAAGCATAAAGAATAGACAGATCCATTCTGTTCTTTATCATTTGATGATATAAGGAGAGTTATTTATTAAAGAATAGGTTTACACTTATTTTAATTTCATATACTTTAATCAATGCTCATTTAATATTATAACTCAACATCCCAAATTTTAAATTGACTTCATACTATGATCTCTGTAATGTGAATCAAAATCAACACAGTTAATGTATAACTTAAACTATTAGTTCATAAAATTACTGTTAGGCTTGAAGAAATGTTTAGTGGGAAATCATGAACAAACTGTTGAGTTTATTTTGTTTGACAGTAGAGATCATAATATGAGATAATGAATATAATCATTTTATCACCATTCTTTTTACCTGTTTTTAAGTGAATAACCCAAAGTGAAGCAGTAAGAATCACTCCAATGAGAAATGATGCAAAAGCAATTCCTACAACAGATGCCGATTCTAAACCTTCAAAAACAACTTGCTGTGTTTTACAGTTTACTTCTTTATTGGTCTCCACACTATACTCTCGTGAATGTTTTTTAATATCAGGTTGTGCTGGTACCAATGGAGGATGACGGCCATTATGTGTTGGAGATGAAGATTTGGGCACTAATTTTATTGGTCCTCTAAATACCATTTTGTAAAAATGGGATTCAAGATAAGAAGTTAAAGATTTTAATGTTTCTCCAACACAAACATATTCTGGGCTAAGACACTAAAAAATTATATATATATTTAATGAGTGTGTGTGTGTGTGTATATATATAACAAACACAATACAATCACTATAATTACATCTACTTAATTAATACTCATTTTTGGGGGACTAATTAATATATAAATACTATTAATACTGTAAAGAGCTCATTATAATTTATGATGTTGGTATAAACAATAAAATATCATGGTGGCAGGCAATGGCACAATCCACTGGAACTGTTTTCACTTTGACAGTTTGCTAATTATAGTAAATAAAATGAAAAATATTTGAAGGAAACCAATATTATTACAATCTTTCACTATACCAGACTTTATTGCAAATAATTATTAATCTTGTTTTGTACTAGATTCATATTAAGGCTTGAGTTTTGTTTAAGTATATATATATCTGTATGAATAAATATTAAATATGCATGCCTTAATACATCATCCCAGCCCATGCTTAAAATTAACCAATAGAATATCAACTATCTGTTATTAAGGTGACTCCATTTATTATCTGAATGTTGTCTTGACAACAGATTGCTGATATTTTATTGGTTAATTTTAAGTTTGGGCTGGATCGATGTGATTTGAGTAGCTCAATGTATACATAATTTGAATAAACTTTCAAGAGATATGAATAAACAGCATTCAGACTTTAGTAAATGTCAAAAATAGATGGACTTTGGCTTAAGTTTAGATGGTAATTGATGTTGTTAGAAATAGAGCATAATATTTGTATTTCGCTTGATTATAATTTTAGAAAGATTTAGGCCACATTTTAAATCAGATTAATATACTACAATATTCATACTCTATTTCTATAATAAATGCATGCTTAATTACTTTAAATTCAAGAAATGTGTGATTTATCTATTCTTCACATTTATTGTCATATGAGTTGTTAATTCCTAACTCTTGGAAGTGTACTTATTCTTGTCTAATTTCTCTCTCTATATATATAAAGAATCAGATATTTTAAGCCTCTAGCTCATGAGATGATCAAAGATTGATTGCAAAATACATGGATGGATAGTTGCACATAACAGATTTTGAGTTAAGGGGAGTACTTGTAAAAAATGTTAAGTATATTTACATGGCTAACAATAATTACTCCATCTCAAGTGAAAAGTAGATTGACAGAGAATGTGTATTTTGCATACAACTTTGATCTCTGCTTGGTTAGTTCTTTCCACAATGTGACTTAATTATTGTATGAAAATTTCAAATGTTTGTTGGATATTCCTAAGTGCTAGTGATTATGGAATGATATGCAATCAGTTCTGAAAAGATCCTGGCCATTACAATGATTATGCATGGTAGCGTGAAATCTTAGCTATTGTGCATAACCATGACAACGACTAGAATTCTTTGAATAGTCACTCTATGAGTCTTCTGCCTCTCTTATATTATGAAAAAAAAAATCTAAAAACATTTTATATTCTTTACTAACTAAAATATTTGTGAAATATATAATTACATAAGGTCAATAGTGACTATTTCTAATTACTAATGGCAAAGCAGAAACTGTTCATTAGACAACATCACATCATAAGTGGAATTAGCCAGAGTTAATAGGTTTTCAAATCAATTTTTGTAAAAATATATTATATAGAGTCATATACAAACTAGACTTTAGCACTTTTTTTATTAACAGCAAGAGTATGACCATAAAAAAAATAAAAAAACAAAGGAGAGAAAAAATATACTCTAGAAATGAGTTTGGTAATGACTATGTAAATCAGTAAGTTAATTACAAATATTCCACATATAGAAGACACTACTCCACTTTTCTGCTTCTGTGATATTCTTCTAACATGTTTTTTTAATTTATTCAACAGAAAAGTTTTGTTTCTGAAAGAAGTCAACACCACATCTAATTATCATTACATGATCAACATCTAAAACAGTAGCAAAATCTTTATACAGTAGTGCCACCCAGTGCAAGTCATAATAATTCACGGATCAATTGAAGCTACAAGCTAGAAGGTAGTCTGGGGATATTTTATGAGTAGGGACTAGATATGAATTTTATGCACAACCCTTCAAGCATCCATTGATTACTATGGCTTCCACTGGATGGCACTACTGTATGGAGTGTTTGCTATTGCTTTAACCATATCTAATTGTGGCTCCCCAATGGATTCTAGTTTCTGCTCTACTTTCCCAATGGAAACAATTAACACCACACTTCTTCAGAATTTCTTTGAAATAATCTTTATAACATAAACAAGATCTATCTTTCCTGCAAAAAGCATGCTGAATTTGACTATAAACAATCCTTTTGGGAGGTCTTGCATTGTTTATTTGATATATGTGTGCAATCCAATAAAGATGGAATTTCACAATAAAGGACTTTATATTATCTCATCCAGCAAGTTAAAGTAAATAAATATTAGTTGATTTTATGACTTATTGCATTTTTAAAGTTTTGTGGAGCATCAGTAAATGAAAATTTTTAATGCCTTTATGTTGCAGTGATAGGTGTTCAAGTTTCATTTCCATAAAATAAATTAAGTAAAATAACAATTCTATATACAAATAACTTAGTTGCAATTACAGGGGTATTAAATGCTATATTTACTCTATATATCCTCAACGATATAGCACAAGCTTGAATAATGAATGGGCACTAAACTAATGTTGTTTTTTTTTTGCTTGAGTGTGAATTCTGCATCACCCATTGAAGATAACTAATGAAAGGAAACTACTTTAGGATATAATATAATGTTACCATCTAGTGTTCCTTGATTAGCAAGTTTACAATATATGGCTCTGGAAGAGAATAAATTAATAAATATCACTCTTATTACATTTGTCATTTAATTAATTTCCTGGCAGCTGCTCACAGTGCTGCAATGCTGTAGCGGAGTTTCATTGTTTTTATGTTCAAATCGTTATGACAAAATTTTGGTTGCTTTATAGAATGATAAGATCTTTAGAAAGAGGCAGAAGTCACACAAAGATATTTGGGATATTTATATTAAAACTTTCACAGGTAAAACAGTCATGCAGTATAATGAAGCATAAGAACACTTCTACATACAAGGAAGTAATTGCCTGTACTGACTGAATTGATAATGCTACATTCGCTCATACTAAGAAATTGATGGTACTCATCTGTCTTTTTTACCCAGCTTCTGGTTATGATATATGAGCATAATATCACTATTTCTTTTAGAGTCAGACTTTATATGAGATGGAATTATTATTCTACAATAACATATACATTTAATGGTAATTACCGTAAATTTTTGTCTGTCATGATTGTATATATTGGAAAAAATATTCCTAAACTTGGAGATAAAAAGCCAATAAACTCACCATGCTGGCTAATACGTGTTGGTGAGCAGCCCATCCATGTTCGTATATATGAATAATCACATAGTAATTAACAGCTGCAATGACAAGAACGTATGGAGTGGACATTAGGAATTTGCCCTGCTCGGTTCCTTTAAGGTCTCCAAGAGGAATCAAAGGGTCTCCTTTCAGTTAATCATCAAGGTGTAAATCCAGGATATTGTCATATTTTAGAGAATATTTATAAAAATGCAACAGCAACAATTAGATTACATAATGATAGTAGGAAAATCAACATTGAAAAGGGTGTAAGACAGGGTGACTTTCATATCTCCAAAACTTTTTACAGCAGTGCTGCAATAAGTATTTTGTGGATTAAAAATGGGAAGCTAAAGAAGTGAAATTTAATGGAGGTAATTTAAGTCATTTAGATTTTGCAGATGATGTAGTTGTTTTTGCAAATAATGCTTTAGAGCTACAGGAAATGTTGCAGGAGTTATCCGATGAATGTAGGAAAGTAGGACTAAAGATAAATGTTAAAAAGACTAAAGTAATGTTTAATAGATTTTCTCAAAATATGAAAATAAAGATTATGATGAGTTAGAAGAAGTTAACAGTTACAAATACCTTGGTCAGATTATTAATACAGATGGAAACATAATGGATGAAATTAATCATAGAATTAAACTTGGTTGGAGTGCTTTTGGTAGAAATAACTTGATACTAAAAGGAAATATGCCTGTGTTTGAAAAGGAAGGTTTTTAATAAATGTGTTTTGCCAGTTCTTACTTATGGATCTGAGACTTGCTTACTTAATACAGAGACTTCAGACCACTCAAAGAAGTATGGAGAGATGCATGTTGAAAGTAACAAGAAGAGATCGAAAACACAATGTTTGGGTAAGAGAACAAACAGGTGTTACTGACCTCATTGAAAAAATTAAAAGATTGAAGTGGAGTTGGGCTGGACATATTGCTAGAAGAGATGATAATAGATAGACAATTGAAATTTTGAACTGGATTCCAAGAGATTGTAAAAGACCCAAAAAGAGACCACATGTGAGATGGATGGATGAAATGAGAAAGTGTGCAGGGGTGGTGTGTAGAAGAGAAGCTAAAGATAGGAGAAAATGGATTGAACTTGGAGAGACCTTCATCCTGCAGTGGATTGATAATGGTTGATGATGATGATGACCGTTAAATTTATTATTTTTTTATAATTACAATATTGTTTTAATTAATGGATATTTTATTTATAATAACATATACATGTATATATATACTGTATTAGTCTTCCTAATATGTAGTCTTCCTCTCTTCTTAAGTACTCAAAACATAAATTATGATGAGCTGTATTAATAATCATGGACTAATGCTAACAATAATTAATATCCTTATGATCTACATTCTTTACAAAATAAGACAGAATTCCTTTATGCTTAATTTCTGTTGTGATGAAAAAAGAAACTACAATATTCCCGTATTCTTAAAAATATATTCTTGATGGTGGTTGAACACTGACAATAATAAGATTTAATGTCAGCATAATATTTAATTTATAACTTTCATTTTATCCTATATATTTTAATCACATGAATAAAGACATATTGCCTTTTTCAGATGCTTTTATTTTATGTAATTAAAGTGTATGTGACAAAGATGAAAGTTATAACTATAATATTACACATAAAAAAGTGAATTAATAGAATTGGATTAATTATCTCACATGTTTGTGTTTGACTTTAATATATATATTCATATTTAATTAAAGTTTAAAGTGTATATTTGGACTAAAAATAATTGGTAATTTTTAGTTTAAAAATAATTAGTAATAATCAGCAATGATAATTAACTGGACGGGATAGGTGTCATAATTGTGGGTGTAGTAATCTTGGCTCTTTTTTAATAAATTGTAAGAAAGAAATAGCTTAAATAAAATCAGTCATTGATTCTTAAACTTTGATTTTTATTTTCTGAAAATAATATATTTTTTTTTTAATTGAAGAAAAGCTAGGCTTGTTAAATATTTAAATTCTAATAGTGCAAAACCCTTAACATTTTATGTAAAAATTTTCATTTTGGCCATTTATAACAATAATAGTATACATAAACTATTTAGAATTTCTAAGTTTGGGCTAAACTTTTTTGGGTCTTAAAACAATTGCCTATATTTTAAAAAATGATACTCAGATCTGCTAAATATATGTCAATAATAAAGGGCTACATAGAAGTTTTAATGAACAAGTAATTGAAATGAATATTAAAACGAGCAATAGTCTTTTTATATTAGTTCGTAAATTATGAAAACTAAGATCTGTTCATGTGATTTCTAAACTAAGTCCTTCATCAGCAATACTGGATATTTAACACATTAGCCCAACCAAGAAGATACTAGAAATATTTATGTACGTTTTTATTTGTTTATTTTTTTTAATATGGAAATGTACTGAATTATGATTTTAATAATTAAAAAGTATTCTAGTAAAAAGAACTAATATAAGATCATTTTTAATATTTATTGTTATTTATTTATTAAATATAAATAAAAAAGGATATAGATGTATTATAATAAAGCAATCTAAGTACACCCATTTTAATTGTATGCAATTTTAAATCTTTGTAATAACAATTTTTAAAAATAAAAAACTATAAAAAAGTCATTTTTATACACTTTTATCTATCAAATTAAAATCTTGAACTCAATTTTCACTCATTTACCAATTTCCAATCTAGTTGAAACTGCATACATATTCTTGACGACTTTACATTTATGTATAGTTTACAAATAATTTTTGCAAAAAATAAAAAATAGTGAAAAATTGTGTAAATTTTTAATTTTATAAAAGATTCAAGACTCTTTAAGGTATTTCCATGTAGCAGTATTAAATTATATATATATTATTCACTCCTGATTTTTGGAATTATATAAAACTAAAAAGTAAAATATATATTTAAAAATTGTTTTTATTTGCATAATTGCACTAAAAAAAAAAACAACTTCTGTTAGCTTTCACAATGTTCTTGATATTACCAAAAAATAAAAGTATGGGAATATTAAGTTTAAAATGCTAATTAAAATTTCCAGGCTTTTATTTTTGGTCACATAATATCTAGAATAATGTGAAAGTTGAAGAAATTTTTTTTTTTTTTACTTTTTAATGGTAAATATTTATTTTTAATGTATTTAGAGCTCTTTTAAAACAAACAAACTCATATAATTATATTATCTTAATCATTATTAAATAAGCATTTATTTTATATAGTGTATGTTTACAATTGTATACATTCAAATATCAGCCTTTTAAGCTAATTGTGCATACGCTTTGCGAGTGTTAATAATAAATGAATACTTTCTCACCAGTACAAGATATAGAATTTATGCAGGTATAAAAAGAATCCTCTTATTCCTACGACTCAAATGCTTATTTATGAGAAAGTATTCATTTATTATTAACACTCGCAAAGCGTATGCACAATTAGCTTAAAAGGCTGATATTTGAACTTAATCATTATTATTATATATAGCGCTCACAAAACAAGCTCGTAACAAGCTTTGAGTATATTCTCAACCCAGACCGGTTTTTGCTTCTGGCGTCATCAGTGAAGTTATTCTCAAAGCTTGTTAAGAGCTTGTTTTGTGAGCTCAATATATAACATTTGTAAATACAAGCTTTATTAAAATTAAGTCATGTGACATCTGACTTGATTTTTTATCATTTTATCCTTATTGTTCTAGAAAGCATTTTTTAAATATTAAAATTCTTGCCTGGTATTTAATATTCTTAAATATATTTATTATAGTGACAATAGAATGTTTGTTGCAAATAATTTTACTTTGCAGAATGTAATTTGTTTAGAACTTTACATTAAATAGATATTTGTAATAGGAAATCAACATTCTACATAATTTTATTCTTACTTTGCATTCTTATTTAGTTTAATCATCTTACAATTTCATATATATGCCCACATACACACATACAAAACGTATGCGCTACATATACTATAACATCATTTTATTTTCAATTTATTCATTACTTTGAAATATGTTATTTCAGTTGAAATTGTTTTTAACTTTTATAATATCAAAATTATATTATGCTAAATATCCGTTTATTTTCTCTCTCCTTCCAATTTACATGCTAACAAATATTTTATTTTTCTATTTTAAACCTTTTCTATTATTCTCTCTTTTTTTAACACTATCTTTGAATATTAAATTTATTTTTATAATTAAAATTGTACAAATTCAAGGGGAAAGATATATATTGTGTTTTATTTTCATTTCTATGTAATAACGTTAGTTGTTTATACTTCTTCTATACAGAATATAATAACTATGATAAGTGCTCTTATATGAAACTATCTTGCTATGAATATAAGAACACCTTAGGTTCTTGAAAATGCTAAGTCATAATTCATTTATAAAAATAATAAGCTTCTCTATAGTTGCATTCATTTCTATGATTTATTTTGCAATATATAAAAGATTGCTATATTTGTATTTTATTTACTATGCATATATTTTCCCTTCTTTTCCATTATAGAATATTAGTAAATTATAATAGGTGTGAATAATGTCTATAAAGAAAAAATATATGCCATAATAAAAAATATATAACCATGAATGAAAAGTTACATACTTTGGGGGAAAATAAATTATGGAAAAGAAACTATAAAATATACAATCAATTTTTATATTTATAAAAGTAAATATAATATTCAAAGATGTTAAATAAGTCCTGTAGAATAAGTAATAGAGAAAATTTAAAAGTATTTTTTTAAAAAAAAAATCGTTAGTATATAAAAAGAAAAAAAATTAAAATAATATTTTTATTATAGAAGCTACAAAAATTTAAATTGCAATAGCATATTTTAAAGTATAAAAAATAATAAATATTTTTATTGTTTAAAAAATGATTGTTATATAAAAGATAATATAGTCCAATTGTATTTTATAGCTCTGAAGAAGACTGTGCTATACAGTCAAAACTGTAGATAATTATAAATGAATAAAGCATTGCGAAGAGTGCAAAGAAGGAGCAAAATTTTGTAGATTTATTGGTAAATATGAGCAAGATAAAAAGAATGAAGAAGGTACTGAACCTTTTGGGTATATAAATGCTTTTTACAATTTCTGGATTGGCAATCAATATATGAAAGATTTGATATCCTGATAAAGAGCAGAGTTTAATATCTCAGTTTTTCATAGTTTATAATTTTAAATATATATATATCATGCATATAGAATTAGTTAGTGTGGGCACTCCATAAAATTAGTTTGGAAGATTGTGATCCAAATCAAAAAGAAGAGGCTTCCATTATTTATAACAAGGTTTCAAAGATAAACGGCTTTATCTACATGGAAAAGATTTCGCTTTATATAACAAACTTTCTGACTTTACAGAAATACACATATTAGTTTCAAGTGTATTTTTTCTATTTGACTCTGTACTGAGACAGGTTCACCAACATTAGCAGTATGATTACATTAAGACTAATACCATTTTCAGAAAGTAAAGATAAATTTGATATTCTGAAGCAAATGATTTATCAAAAGAGAAAAAGAAATTTATTTTGGGAACTTTAATACATATATTAATCTTATTAGCACTGCATGACCAACATATCTAAGTCATCAGAGTTGGTAAAATAAATAATCAGACTTTTTAAATTCTTGCTTTCAGAATACTATTTGTATAGTCAATTTTTTATTGTTAAAACCTATAATGAAATCTGAACTCACAAACATCTTCTGAATTTTTTGTTTACTCCAGGCTTACAATCAAAATAACAATGAGAACTGTGATGTAATTATGTTTCAGTAATTAATCTTTCCCTTTATTTTTATGAATTTGAACATTGCATAGGGATTGGTAACATAACTTCTTTTCACATTTCTAAAAAAAATATTGAATTATTTTGAAACAAACAATTCATCATCATCATCATATTTCAAAACCTTCAGAGATTTTAATCAGAACTTTACAGAGTTCTAAAAACTATTGGATATTCAGCTGAGATTATTCAAATCCTTCTGTGAAAGTATGAATTCCAACATGTGGTATCATGGCACAACATCTATTACTTCCGATGTCAGGTGTTGGTTTTGTTTAATTCCACATTTTTTTATAATTTGTACAAAATTTTTCCAGTTATTTTGCACCATACAAATAAAGAATCCAGTAGTAACATCTTACATTGGATCTGACACAAGACAAAACATAAATCTCTAAGTTCACAGTAATTTGCAATTATTTCTGTAAGCACAGTTAGAGTAGGCAATCTTTCACTGGAAATAAATATTGTGAAGAAATGACATATGATAAGTAAATTTTTTACTGTTGTTTTAAATCAACAAAGTATTTTCAGTACACATCATAAACAAACACCCTAATTAATAAATAAAAAAATACACTTATTGGTGAGAAGAGCAAACATTGCATTCACTAAACTATCAAAAAATATATGTTACCAACTCAAAGATGATAGCTCAAGTTAATGTTCTGGGAATTGTTTTATATTGAACCTAACATCTGAACAATAAGATTCAAAACAAGATAATTAAACAGCTCCTTCTAGTGGCAAAAGATAAAAATGCTTTTTGGATGACTGAGCAAAGAAGTGAATATCATCAAATAAATATTGAAAATAATTTTGAATTATAAATTTTTATTATTATTATATAAGACAATTTCTCAATTTCTACAATAATGGAACATATCTCAGAATTTATCAACATCATTTTTAGCCATTATAATCACTTGCAGGATGGTCTCCAAGTTTAATACAGTTTCTCCAATCTCTGGCCTCTCTACTCCACATCACTCCAGTGCACTTCTTTATTTCATTCAACTATCTCAATATGATCTTTTTCTAGATCTTTAATAATCTTTTGGAATCCCATTTAAGATTTCAAATGCCCATCTACTATTATCTCTTCAAGCAATAAGTCCAGCTAAGTAGCACTTCAGTCTCTTTAATTCTTTCTAAAAGGTCAGTAATGCTTGTTTGTTCTCTCATCCATATATTTCACTTTTGATCATGTCCTATTACTCCTAACATACAATTCTCCATATTTCATTGAGTAGTCTGAAGCTCCTGTATGGCTCTTTTGTTAAGTGTCCAAATCTTAGATTCATAAGTAAGAACTGGTAAAACACATTTATTAAAAACCTTTCTTTTCAAACACAGACATATTTCCTTTTAATATTAAATTATTTCTCTCAAAAGCAATCATTTCATTCATTATATTTCCATCTGCATTAAAGATTTGGCCAATGTATTTGTAATTGATAACTTCTAACTTATTATTATCTATCTTTATTTTCTTCTTTTGAAAAAATCTATTGAACATTATTTTAATCTTTTTAGCAATTATCTTTAGTCCTACGTTGTCTTACAACATTTACTGAAGTTCTAAAGCATTATTTGCAAAATCAATTTTACTCCCTTAGCATTCCATTTTAACCCAAAAAATATTTCTTGTAAAATTGCAATAAAAAGTTTTGGAGATATGGAATCACCCTGTCACATACCTTTCTCAACATTAATTTTCTTAGTATTCTATTTAAGTTGATCATAGCTGTTATATTTTGATAAATATTCTCAGAATATGACAACATTACTGTATCTATATAGTACCTTTTTTAAATATAATGATTTCTACTCCATTTCTGCTACCAATGTTTGTGTCTTTGTAGTAAAGTACTTATCCATTTTTTATATCAACAGTTTCTTCACCTTTTCTTCTAAATCCAACAAAGTCCCATTTAATATTTGACAGATCTTGTAATTTGGACAATCTTCTTTCACTTGAAAATAATCTGCATTTGCAAGCACTTATTATATCTCTGTATATACACATGTATTAATTAAGTGAAAATATTTTCATAGATAAAAGATGATTGTTTATGATTACTTAGTTGGTTTTCTGCCAAATAGTCATACATTATCGTAGACACACACACACACATAAATTTACATATTAAATAGCTCTGTGCCTCCTGGAATTTTTTTTATGAATAAGCAACAATTGTAAACACTTGATTATCACCAGGAATATCTTCCTAATGCTTTCTGTTTATCACAATCAATTAAAGTAGAGTCTATTAATCTTGATTGATGGTAGAAATATAAATATATGGGTAAATATATAAAATTATATTTTTTAAAAAATGTTTTTTATACCTTCCTGATTATAGGTGCTCCCAGAATTCCATTTTCACTGCAAACACTCAACTTACAGTGAATATAAAAAGATGAAAAAGGCTTTGTAAAAAATGGTCGAACTTGAAAACTGAAGCGATGTCGCTGAGATAAGATATTAGAGCCAAGATTAAAAGATTGCTTTTGAAAGATAACTGAAACATCTTTGGGGCATCTGCAAAAAAAATGAAAAAAACAATACATTAAAAAAAAAAAATCTCAGTTACCTAAATTCATTACTATGTTTATTTTAAAATTATATTTTTCCTATTATGCATTATGGCAATTTATTGGAATAAAACTTACTCTAATAATTTTAAAATATGAAATTTTTCTATAGTTCTGCACTTATATATGTAATATATAGGGGGTTTGAACTCAGACTTTCCCACGATCCTCAACCATCCATACTATCTCAGACTGCTGATACCATGATCACACAATGCCAAAAAGATAATCACCAATGTACGTATTTTGTGCTAAGCCAGCACTTAATAGTTGGTTCAGATTATCATCTCTGCACATATATACAATCAAAGCTCAGCTTATATTAAGATAGCCAATCTTCATACTTTAATGGACAGGCTTCAAACCACCCCACAACTCTTTAGCCATCCATTTCATTGAAAATCAGATGATGGAACGCTCAAAGCCCGCCTTAGTGCCAACCTTCTCATCCTACCCATGTTGACCACAAGTCACTCTGACCCCTCATGTACAGGACATAATACATTTACATATATATAATAATTTTAATAAAAATATTTTTAATATGCTAACATAAATTGTTTTTAAATTAGTCATGTGACAGCATGGTTCAGAAACCTCAACAAAAGGAAATAGTTGGCTTGCCAAAAAAAAATGTTTTTTGTTTTTTTTTAATTTACAAAATCTAAATAGCACAATAAGAATTATTATGAATAAAAACGAAAGACTAATGGCTTTATTGCTTGGGATTTCCTAAGAAGTTTGAGCGCCAGAACTGCGAGCACCAAAATTGATCCTGGGACCTTCCAACTCGAGTCAGATGCTCTACGTCTGCATCAAAAGATCATGTGACATCAATGCGTCAAAACGATAAAGGGATATTTGATTCAGGAACCTTTTGTTCTCAAGTCATCATGCTACCACTGCGCTAAATGATATAGGACATTATTACGTGTAAGATGTCACATAAGAATCCTGCATCATTTGATGCAGTGGAGTAGCAGATTCCAGAACTCAAAGTTCATGGATTATGGCTCTGTTCTGTCACTTCTGATGCTCAAACTTCTTATTAACTCTTGAGCAATAATCCATTTGATTAATACTTTTAAGAACCATAATAATGTACAATAGTAGTTATGTAATATATATTAAGAGTATAACCATAAGACTATGCACCTAAAATGTGACAGTAGCGACCTCTATAAATCTAAACACAAGATTAATGACTTTAAAAGACAAGAGCAGCCACTCTTATCTTCAATCTAATTTCTAAATATATAGGTGAATCTAAAGCATTCTGATTTGAGAGCATAAAAAACAACAACAATAATTTAATAATAATAATAATACGCCAACATTATGATGAGTTGATAGCACTGCTTCGCTACTTAAACACTATTATAGTTATATTATTTAAAAATAAGTTTTATACAGCAAAATACTGATTTCTCAATTTTAAAAATCTGCTAAGTTATTTGAATATCAACTTATACTTGTTAAGGCCAATATAAATAGGTCAAAGATACAGTTTTTAGTAACTTTCATAATCCTAGAATTTTTTAAAAAAATTTGTGGTCATGATAAATTCTCAAGTGATATTTATATATTGTCAAAATATTTTAAAATTTAAAGCACTGACAGTGAAATGAGACTTCGGTAATATCTAGAAAGATCAAATCCTGTCAGTTATATTGTTATACCTGATGGAAAAAAATTGTTTGTGACCTTACAAAAAATCTGTCTTTCAATTTATAATTTTTTGCTTGTTTGAAGGGATCCATGGTTGAATAAAAGGAGCTTGATTTAAAATATTGTCTTTAGATGAGGCAAAACTGTTCACACATTCGTGCCACGCAGTACAAGCTAGAGTAATCAATCCATATCCAAGGCACCTCACTGTTGAAAGCTACAAGCTAGAAACTAGTCTGGGGATATTGAATGAATAGGAACTGGATAGGGATTTTATGCACAAACATTCTTGCATCCATTGATTACTCTAGCGCACACTGGGAGGCACTAATGTATAGATAGTTTTGCCCTGTGATAACAGCTAGAATGGTGATCATGTAACATTTTATTTGTCTGTGAAATAATGTTTTGACTCAGTAGTAAGTCTGATAAATTTAATAGACTTTTGTATATTTTCTGTGAGATTTCTTGTCTTCTGATATTTAATGGAGAAATAACAAAAAGGATGGGGAATCCCTTCAGAGAGGTGGACTTGAGTGTTCCAATAATATTCAATTTAGCATCCAGAAGTTTATTATAGCGGTAGCATTAAAAAAACTATTTGCATGAGATTAGGAATACTGAAGTGCTTCACAAAAAATAGGAAAGAAAGTTACTGACAATTTTTTAAAAAAAAATCTGTTATAAATAATCATATGAACCAATTGGTTGAGGGATAAGAGATATAATGAGAAATAAATTATTGATATATACATTTTAAGAAAAAATACATTTTAAAAATAAGTTAATCAGAAATTTTTTGATCTTTGATAGTTAAATACCAATTCTGAAAAGCATTGATAATTTTATCAAACCTGGAATTTATTGATTTCAATAAAACCTTGGAAAGCAGATCTTTTAGAGCTATTATTATGTTAAAACTATCACAGCAAGAGGAAATGGATGAGATTCCTATTAATATTCTGTTTAAATATCCATTATGTTAACGCCAATTAGCTTTTCTTAAATTTCATCTTGTATCTGAAATTAATGTTTCTATTTAGGAACCAGACTTCATCTTTTGACGAAATTGTAATTAAAGACAGCACATTATAAAATAAAAATTGTCAAAATGAATATTACAATCTACTAATTCATTTATGGCATCTAATAAAAGTTTAGTTCTATAAAATATATATTTATTAATCAAGGCAATGGCATAGAAAAAATAACTAATCCTGATTTACATCCTCAAACATTTTACACCCATAACTAGAATAAAAAGATATTTTTTTGGCTAATGATATGCATTTATGTTTAATTCATTGAATAAAGATTCTGTTCATGCAGTAGAGATTATTAAAAAGAAAGATTTTTATCTTATATATATTTTTAAAACTTTTATTTCATTGATATCATGTGCTTATGTTAATAAAAAACAGATATATTAATCTTTAATTGAAATTAACATTTAAATCTGGGCTGGAGACAATAAGATAATCTCTTAACTTAATAAATGATTAGGAATATTCATTAATATATTTATTTAAAGTGAATGTGAAAAGGTGAAAGTTCAGAAAGTTTGACACTTTTATGACAAATTATAGTAAAATGCAACAATCTCATTAAAACAAGATAACAATTCTAACAAAATGCCTCATATCTAAACAATTACTTTAAATAACAAATATGCAAATACGTGTTGATAATATTCTCTGAGTTATTGACAGAAGTATTTGTCAATGTTTTCTTCAGTACATTTCAGACTGATTCCGAAAACAAATCATAAACGAACAGAGCTAAAACTGATGCTGCCATAAGAAAAAATATTTTTAGTAATGTGCTTGTTGAAAATTCAAAATGTTTTTTTTTTAAAAAACTTGACTTTTTAAAAATTAGTAGAAGAAATCAGACTCTGGAGAATAAAGTTCTTTGATTGATTCTAGCCCTGACACTAGCACAAGACATTTTCCAAATCTGATTTCAATTAAAGGCAAGATGTGACAAATAAGTAACTAAATTTATTCTTTAAGATGTGACCGAAATAAAAGCCACTCCAATTAATTAATGATCCTATTAAACAGAAATGAATTTATTAAATGTAAACATCTTTGTAATTTCAGCCAAAGATTAAAAAATAAATAATAAAATGTATTCTTACGAGTTTTCAATCAAGGTGTGTCTTTCTCCTTCGTCATGAATATTATCACTTGTGGATACCCAGCATTCCTCAGAAAATACTTTCAGATGATGATCTGTTAAAAGAAGAATATAAAAGTTAACATTGTTATATGGTAACTCTAAAGCTATGTTATAGTAACCCAATGCTTACCTGCAACAATGCTGGCTTCCACAAATAAAGTAGTGAGATTCAAAACTTCAAGTGGATTCCCTCTGAGAGGTGAGTCTGATGTCATATTATCATAAATTTGTAAATCATACCTTACAGAATGATCATTATCAATTTTACTCATCTGTCCCGTATCATCCTAAAAGAAAAATACACACACATTATTATTTAAAATTCCTTAAAAAAAAAATGATGTTATGTATTATTTATTTTTTAATTATAAATATGCGACTTTTTTTGCATATGGTAGTGAAGCTATTTTATTTACTTTTATAAATTTAAATGAATGAAAGTACATAAAATTAAACAACAATAAGTTTTACTGAGTACATTTTTATTAAATGATAATATTTTAATCAGAATGGAATTACACCTCTGTAATGTTATGAAGGATACAATTAAACCAAAGCACAAGATAGAGACTTATGAGTGGCCATCTTATCTTTGCACTTAAATTTACTTATATAGGCCAATCTAAAGCATCTTGACATGAGAGTGTGAAGTTGTTTTATTAATCACTTTACATTCATTCATTTTATTCTATCTATGTACACTCACAACATATTTCTGATCTATTGCCTGTTAATATTACAAAATATTAAAAATTATGTAACTGTCTATTTAATTTACTGGAACAGTATTTGCGTGTAATTTTAATTAGAAGGGAATTACACACTATCAACGTTTGCTCTAATATTGTTTTAATACCTCTACATTGTTTTGTGAATACAAAGGATATTCTTGATTCTTTGTACTCAACAAAACAATGTTGAGGTAGTAAAACAATATCACAATGCATATGTATAGGGTCTAATTACCTTCTGATTAAAATTACACATGGATACTGCACTAGTAAATTAAATAAACAGTTAAACAATAATATTTACATATAAACATTTTTCTAAAATTATTTTATGAAACTATTACATTATCTATAACTTTATTTGAGATGTGACAATTAACTATCCTGTTTCTTTCTTCCCTAGGACCAGACTTGGGCATCAATATGGAGCCTCACAAATTCATGATCTCAAAAAAGTTTTTAGGATGTTATAAATTTTGTTCTGGTTGTTTAATAGTGCTTCAGCCACCTTTCTTCCCCCACATTAATTTAATAATTGAATTTGAAGTATACATGGGTGGGGGGGTCTTTCACATACCAATAAACTAGACATTTTATTAATTATATAATTATTAATCATAAGCATCTACTATTTTAATTGTTTAAATGCAATACTTATTACATAAAATATCTCAAATATGATAAAATGTATTTGTATTAACCAATATAGTCATTGAAAAAGATAGCTTTAACTTATCACAACAGTAAATTTTTTGTTAAAAAGTTGTTTTAGGTAAAAATAGAATTTTTATAAAACAATTTTTGTATTGCTACAATATTATGTTTCACAATCTATCTACTGGATGGCACTACAAAAAATAAAGCAATGAAGAACCTATTTTGTTTTTGTTATATTTGTGAGAAATGGAGAGAGCAATAGAAAAACTAGGGAGATGCTAGAGATACCATTAATAGGTGGTAAGGGAGTATATACATTATCGATCTTTTACTTGTGGATGACATCTTCTTGGACACAGAAAGAAGGGAAGATATGGAAGTTATGCTGAGGACAGGTGCAATGGTGGGTAAAGAGATGAGGATTAAATTTAGTGAAGAAAAATCAAAAGTAATGATACTGGGGAAAGAGAAGACCAAGAATTTGTATTGGGGGATACAAAGTTAAGTGTGGTGAATAGGTATAACTATTTGGGACCTTAAGTAATCAGAGAAATTGTTTGGATGAATGGGAGAAAAAAATGATAAATGAAGCAAAGAGAAGAAAGGGATTGATAAAGAAATTAACAGTGTTTTCATATAATAAGTATGATATAGCTAGAATTGTATGGAAGGAAGTGGCAGTAGCAGGGTTAACATATGGTAATGATGCATTTGTGTTAGTAAAGGGGTATTAGATAATTTAGAAAAAATACAAAGAGAAGTAGGAAGACATGCATTAGATGCAGATGTATGGATCGCAAAGGAGGCAATTCAAGGAGAAATGGGATGGTCAAGTTTTATATGAGAAATGCAAAAAAGCAAAATGAAAATGCTCGATAGATTGCAGTTTATGGATAATAAGAGAATAGCCAAAATAATATTTAAATGGCTTATGAATAAAAGTCAAGCAACAGGATGGGTGAGAAAGATAGTACAGTATGCAGAAGATTTGGATAAAGAATTTTATGTCAGTATACTTATATAAAAGATGAGATGATTGTGTTAGAATTGTTGGTTGTTATAGTGTTAAGGAATGGGATAAAAAAATAGATGCATTAATAAAGAATAGGGAATTGGAGAGATGGAGAACTAGTATGGAGAGTAAAAAGAGTTTAAATATATATAGAAGTAAATGGAATATTGGATGTGAGTTAATTTATGATAATAGCAAGGAAAGTAGTTTATTGTTTAAGGCTCAAACAGGATCTTTAGCAACAAAGGAATATACACATAAATGGGAAAAGGTGATTATTTAGTCTGCAAGTTGTGTAAGGAAGCCATAGAAAATATTAGGCATCTGTTAATTGAATGTAAATGCCTGAAAGCACAAAGGGTACAAGGTAAGGAGGATTTAGATATAGAGACTGTGGACTGTCAAGATTATATTGTGGAAATGGGATGGCGCAGGATAGAGAAGAATATGGGAAAACATAGGGTGGGAATGGAAAGGGAAGGTAAAGTGGCTAACAGGTTTGTCTGGGCATGGTGGCTGAGATATTACTGACTCTGTATAAGGAGCAATCACAGTGTATCACATCACAATAAATTAAACTGCATCAACCTCATGGTTCTGTTCTGATGTGGTCTTCAAACGGAAACAGATTATGTTCGCTTGAAGATGCTAATGCTTTCTTTTCATTGCATATTACCTCACAGTCAATATTTTAATGCAATTATGAAAATTACTGACAATTGCTAAATAAAATAAAAGTTATGCCAACTGACAAAATGAACATATTTTGACATAGATGATATGTTTTTATATATTAATTTCTTCACTGATGTGATGCACTATGACTTCTCCTTATATGGAATCAGGATTATCTCAGCCACTATGCCCAGAGAAACCTGTTAGCCACTTTACCTTCCTTTTCCATTCCCCACACTAAGTTTTCCCATAATCTGCTCCATCCCATTTCCATAACATAATCTTTGTCAACTCCATTACTTTCATATCTAAATCCCCCTTATCTTTTTCCAAACCCAGCATACAAACCAAAAATCCACTTTCTGTATAATCACTTTCTTCATATTTATTCTCCAATAACTTCATTATTTGTATTCTTTCTGTTTTCAAGCATTTACATTGAATTAACAGATGCCTAATATTTTCTGTGCCTTCCTTAAACAATTTGCAGACTAAATCATTGCTTACATACTTTTATCCAAGCAGAAAGAGTGTAAAAAATTTAAATAAATCATATATTATAACAGTCCTATAATTTTTTGTATAAACTTATTAATTAAAATGAAGTCTTTAACTTATATAAATGTCTCTTAAACTTTTATAATTCATTTAGGTTAAAAGGGTGATTAGGTGAGAGTGGAACACAATAATATTGCATAATAAAACACGATAGAATATCAATTTATAATTATACAAATAAATGTTTAAATTGAATGTTAAGAATGTTTAGATAAATTGCTTTTCCAAATGCAGCCATTTTGATGTAAGAGAATACATTCCTTTCCATATAAAATTTCCTTCATTTTGAGATGACAGATTAGCTTTTCTCTGATGAAATGTTTATCTAGTACATTCCCCCTAAGATTATGCACATATTCATTACCAAAAACAATTAAAATTAATTAGACAATAGGATATTGTAAACAAGTAATAACAATTTATTATGTTCCTTGTCATCCAATAATTATATGTCTAGTTTTACAAGATATTAAATTATCAACTTCTACATCTTCATTAATCATCTTATTTCAAAAAGGTCTACCTGTTCAGTTCCTTTAAATTCCTGAATTTCATGTAAGTAATTATAAAGTATAATCCAATCTTATTTTATGTATGTTAATAAGCAAAAATTTCATTAAAATTTACGAGTCATATTAGAATATACTGTGTTGCAAGAATAACTCAATAATAAACAAAACTGATGAAGTGATATCATTTTGTTGAGTACTTGCTTATCCAATTATTCAATATTCCAACTGAAAGTGAACTTTACATATTTTCCTAAATGATTATATAGAAGATGTAAAAAATTATGAAACTTCATTCTATTTGCTTTCCTAAACAACACTTGAGATGGCACTTTTTAAACTACAGCCAACTTTTTTAAGTCATCATGTTTATTATTTAATCGACTAAAGAGCTTGGACTTTTAGATTCATGAATATTGAATTTAAGATGATGTTCTACTCTATAAAATAGCGTAGTTGGCTAGAATGTCATCTTAAATTCAATATTCATGAATCAAGAGATCCAAGTTTGCTTCTCATGCTAGTACAATTACTGCCACACTAAATAATGAATGTATTTGAAAAGTTTAAAAAAAAAAGTTTGAATTTTTGAAATAGTCCACATCTAATTGCTATTAAGTGGTCATTTGCATTGTTTTGATTCGCTTTTTTAGCCTATTCATTCAATGTAATGAATGTTTCTTATATAGGTAAATAGAAAGTTTTGAACTTATGATTTTTCATTCTATATTCACCTCCACTCCATCTATTTATTATATAAGAAACATTCAGTACACTGAATGAAAGACTGATTACATATTGCCTTAGAAATAGATTACATCTATAGGTTCAGCCCATTCCTCTTCTCTTAATATATGGATACTATAATCAGAGGCGTTAGATTGATATAATGTCTACATGGGTATGACTGCAATATCAAATCTACCAAGGGCTTTGAGCATCCCATCGTTAGTTTTTCAAGCTGTCTAAGACTATCTTAAAGTAAGTCTAGCAGTGATTGCATATATGCATGGGAAATTATGATCTGGTCCAAATGATGAGTGCTGATTCTGCATGAAATACATATATAGGGGATCATCTATCTTTTTCACGTGTGTTAGAGTTTAAGGTGGAGTGGAAGCAAATATAGACTGAAAAATTCTTAGTTGAAATCTCTATATTTACTTTTCTTTTTTTGCAGACTATCTTTAGTTTCCTAATAATTTTATTTGTTTTATAAATTTGTGCCTTATTAATATATTTAATCTTTACTTTTATTACAGAATGTTTTATAATATGAACTTATCTCACTTTAAATAAACAATAATTGTTTTTCGTTAAAGTACAATTATTTATGCCAATAATAAAATAAACTTAAATTTAATATCGTAATCTATTTTTAATCAATCTGGTCTTATAGTGAATTTCACTTTCCTTCTAATAATACTAAATAATTGAGTATTTTCCTCTGCTTTCTTCTATTTGTATTTTGTTTCCAATAACTTTTTTAAAAAAAATATAGAAACTGAGAAGCAACAGTATAGAACGATGTCTGATAATCACGTTGGTGTCAACAATAAAACGTGATTTCAACAGTGTTTAGATTAGAACGCAATAGTAAACTATTCTGGTATACTATAATGTAACTTTCATGAATAGATAGAATGCCATTCGTATTGCTTCCAGAAATCAATAATGACATTATGGCATTGAATAATAATTAATTCATCTTTTAAAAAATAAACATATCCAATGAGTTTATTCAAAATTTGACTCTGGACAATGACATTTTTGTTTTTAAATATAAAGCAATTGTCTTTTGTAAAAAGCAAAAAAAGATTGATAGTCATATGACAATTTATAACTAATTATAATTTTTTAAAAATTATTAAATAAAATCAGTATTACATTAATTAATAGTAAAACATTCATTTCTATTTTTAATTAATGAAAATATTTTCAATATGATTTAAAAAGTTTCTCAAATATATATATGTGCAATATTATATTTAAAGTATTATTTTTATAGTTACAATTTTTTTATAATATAATGATGTAGCCTTGCTATTAGAATGTGTGATTTATCCACTAGACAAAACCACATGGTATATACGTACAAATGTTTTTGCTATATTTGAGAGAAATCGAGAGAAAGACTAGGAAGAGGGGTAGGGATTGTATATATTATAAGGTCTTTGCTGATGATATCTTCTTGTGCAAAGAAAGTAGGGAAGATATGGAAGTTATGCTGAAGACATGCACAAGTTTTCGGTAAAGAAATGGGGATTAAATTTAGTGAAGAAAAATCAAAAGTAATTATGATAAATGCTGGGAAAAGAAAAAGAATTTTTATTGAGGAATATAAAGTCAAATATGGTTAATAGGTATAACTATTTAGGAATTGTCTTAGGTAATCAGAGAAATTGCTTTGATGAATGGGAGAAAAAAAATGATAAATGAAGCAAAGAAAATACAGGGATTGATAAAAAAAATCAACAGTGTTTTCATATAATAAATATGATACAGCAAGAATTGTATGGAAGGAGGTGACAGTAGCAGGGTTAACTTATGGTAATGATGTGTTAGTAAAGCATGTATATTATTTAGAGAAAGTATGAAGAGAAGTAGGATGACATTCATTAGGAGCAGATGTGTGGACAGCAAAGAAGGCAATTCAAGAAGAAATGGGATTGTCAACTTTTTATATGAGAGATGTAAAAAGCAAAATTAAAATGTTCAGTAGATTGTAATTTATGGATAATAAGAGAACAGCCAAAAGAGTATTTAATTGGGTTATGAATAAAGAATAGGCAACAAGATGGGTGAGAAAGATAGTATGGTATGCAGTAGATTTAGCTAAAAGACTTTATAGCAGTATACTTGTACAAAAGATAAGATGATTGTATTGGGAGAATTGTTGAGTGTTATAGCAGCAAAAATAGGTGCGTTAATAAAAAATAGAGTTGGAGAAGTAGTATGGAGAGTAAAAAGAGTTTAATATGTATAGAAGTAAACAGAATATTGGGTGTAAGTTAATTTATAATAATAGTAAGAAAAATAGTTTACTGTTTAAGGCTCAAAGAAGATCATTAGCAACAAGGGAATACACACCTAAATGGAGAAATATGGATGATTTAGTCTGCAAGTTATATAATGAAGGCATGGAAAATATTAGGCATCTGTTAATTGAATGTAAATGCTTACAAGCAGAAAAGGTACAAATATTGAAGTTGTGGGAGAATAAATATAAACTAAGTGATTAAGCAGAAAATGGGTTCTTGGTTTTTATGCTGGGTTTTGAAAAAGATAAGGAGGCTCTAGATATAAAGGCTATAGAGTGGACAAAGATGATGGTGTGAAAATAGGATGGAGCAGAATAGAGAAGAATATGGGAAAAACTTAAGGTGGGGAATGGAAAGGTGACTAACAGGTTTCTCTGGTCATAGTGCCTCGCATAGCAATAAACAGAGAAAAACTAATTGATAAAATTATAAAATGTGCTCATTTATTCATGAAGGCATAAAAGTAATATATCAAATAAAAATACAATAAAAATATCAATCAAAGCAATAGAAAATGAGCAAGACTTGTTTCACATTTTGTGGAATAAAAATAAAATAATAGATTTAACAATCAAACCAATACAAAATGAAGAGGTCTTACTTCCTATTTTACATAACAAAAGCATGAAAATAATATTTTTAGTAACCAAACCAATGGAGAATAAATAAGTTTTATTTCATATTTTATATACAAAGTAATTTATGATAAGAAATTAAAAAAAAATATGAATATAAAATAACATTATAACCATGTTATTCTTGATAATAATACTTGTAATAAATAAAAGCAATAAGAAGTGAATGTATCAGGCCAAATGCAAATCCATAAAAAATGAAATTTCAAGAAGCAATCTACACCACCAAATAACATTTTAATTAGCATAGCAATATAAAAAGTAATCTACAAAAAATTAAATATGAATATGAGACAAAATAAAAATAATTTGTTTTACTGAGTTAAAATTAATTGCTGAAACTAAAATTTATCAATAACAACTTCATGTATGGAAAGTCTAGTATCTTTTAAAAATTGCATCATCTGTAGGCACAATCATCTAGATTGGAATAGTGCAATTTCATTGCATTCTCGGTAATCCATCAACATTTTAATAGAAATAAGACAAATGAAACCAATTCATACTTGCTAAATAAAAAGTATGAATTTATATTAATTGACATTAATCTTTTTCATATAAGCTTAAATGTTTGTAATAATTTGTTTACTTCACCAATACTTCATAATTATGCTGTGCTTCCAACACACACTACTTGAAGCTACATTTTAATTATGTTTTATTCTGGCTTAGTGCCTTTGGGGCATATGAATATAGGAGCAAATATGCCCTGAAAGCACAAAGCCAGAAGAAAACATAATTAAAATATAGCTTCACTAGTGCATTGGAAGTGCAATATAATAATTACTTAAATGATTGTATAATAGCCAAACAATGTAGTTTTTGACTTTAGAGGAATCTCTGAAATCTCAACGCAAGATAGAGACTTCATAAAGATAAGAGTGGCCATCTCTGAACCTAAATTCTTATTTATATAGGCCAATCACAAGCATCTTGATATGAGAGCATGAAGATATTACTTTCTTCAATCCACTATTTCTTTTCACAAATTAATTTATGTGAAATCTTGCAATTTATGAGTTAATATCTTCATGGTCTCAAATCAAGAAATTTCAGATCGACCTATATAAATAAGAATTCAGGTTTAAAGATTATCTTTATAAAATCCCTATCTTGTGTTGAGGGTTGAGAGGTCTTTCTATAGTCAAAAATTACATTGCTTGGTTATTATAAAAACCTTTAAGGCACATATGAAAAAAATTAAAGCTTTCTCTTTCTAATTACAGACTTCATGTGCATTTGATAAATAATCAGAACATTACATTAAGTGACATGTGATTGAATACTAATATGACTTCTCTTGTTAAAAGACCATCTAGTGATGTAATGTAAAAACAATGGAATGTGAAAGTTATACTTATGCCATGCAAATTTTTATTTTACTCTAAATAAACTTTTTTTTTAAGAATTCCATTTCTTATGATTACTTTCTTTTAAAATACTTAATGCCATGAATTAATTTTTGTTTACTAAAACATTAATATCATGACTATTATTAAACAGGTAAAACTCTCCATACAGGAGTGCCACCCTGTGCCAACCAGAGTAATCAATGGATGCCACAAGGCTTGTGCATAAAATCCCCATCTAGTGCCTATGCACAAGCCTTCTGGCATCCATTGATTACTCTTGTTGGCAGAAGGTGGCACTACTATATAGAGAGTTTTGCCTGTTTAATAACAGGTATGTGCTAGCATAAGAGATGATTATCATGTGATGTTTAGTGGTTTATCATAACTATTACATTACTAATATATCTTATTTATATAATTTTTATTATAAGTGGTTTCCTTTTTGAATTTTCATTTCTTATAAACTTACAAGTGACTCGTAACTGTATTTCATTTCTTATGGATTGCTTATATTTAACCTTATAACCATTAATTACTTTCTTACAAATTTTTTGTATTACTGTATATCCATGCTTTTTTTTAATTTCTCATTGTAATTATTTTGAGCGTAAAATGTGAAAAAGATTTCAGTCTGCATTCATTTGATTACTAAATATATGATTTTCAAGATAATAATCAATCTTTTTAAGCTATCAATAATATCAACCTGTAGTCAAGGCAACTTCTTATAACAATAAAGGTTATGCATTGTTTAAAGGAGGTTGCCTTGACTACAGGTTGAGATTATTGATAGCTTAAGAGTTGATTGTTATCATCTATATTTATAAACCTATAAAGCCTTGAGTAATTGGCTTTATTGTTTTCATAAATATGATTTTCATGTTTTTATTGAATATATTATTTCAGTATTTTTATTTAATACATTTAATAATAAACCAGTTCATGAAACAAAGAAGTCTGAATAAGTCACTAAAATAATGCTCACTTTTTGTTATGTCAATGATTATCTGTTTTGTTGAGATCCATAAAATTATTTAAATGCTCATTAAAATCATGAAAACTTAATAAAAAAAAAGCACATTTTATTTCTTACTAAATGAATTACTTTTATGCATTATAAACATGCATTTTCTTCCTTATCAATTAGTTTTTTCTTTGTTTTATGTGATGCGATGGCTACTCCTTTCTCGGAGTCAGGAATCTTTCAGCCACTAAGCCCAGAGAAACCTGTTAGATGCCTTACCTTCCCTTTCCATTCACCACTTTTTTTCTATATTCTTCTATATCCTGCTCTATACCATTTCCATAACATTATCTTTGTCCACTCTATGGCCTATATATCTAATTCCCCCTTATCTTTTCCAAACCCAACATAAAAACCAAGAACCCACTTTCTATATAATCACTTTGTTTATATTTATTTTGGCATAACTTCATTAATTGTATCCTTTGTGCTTGTAAGCATTTTCATTCAATTAATAGATGGCTAATATTTTCCATGTCTTCCTTATATAATATGCAAACTAAATCATCCATATTTTTCCATTTGTGTATATTCTCTAATTACTAAAGAATCTGTTTGACCCTTAAACAATAAACTACTTTCCTTGCAATTATCATAAATTAACCCACATCCAACATTCTGTTTACTTTTATATATATATTTAAACTCTTTTTACTCTCCATACTAGTTCTCCATTTCTCTAACTCCCTATTTTTTATTAATGCATCTGTTCTTCTATCCCATTCCTTGCCACTATAACACACAACAATTCTCCTAACACAATCATGCCATCTTTTATATAAGTATACTGACAAATTTTTTATCTAAATCTTCTGCATTTCATACTTCCTTTCTCACCCATCTTGTTGCATGTCCTTTACTCATAACCCAATTAAATACTATTTTGGCTATTCTTTTATTATCCATAAATTGCAATCTACCAAACATTTTCATTTTTGCATCTCTCAAATAAAAACTTGACTGTCCTATTTCTCCTTAAATTGTCTTCTTTGCCATTTACACATCTGCATTTAATGCATGTCTCCCTACTTCTCTTTGCACTTTTTCTAAGTAATCTAGCACCCCTTTTATTAACACATAATACATCACTACCATAAGTTAACCCTGCTACTGCCACTCCCTTCCACTCAATTTTTGCTACATCATATTAATTATATAAAAACACTGTTAATTTCTTTATCAGTTCCTTTCTTTTCCTTGCTTCATTTATCAATTTTTTCTCCCATTCATTCCAAGCAATTTCTCTGATTACTTAAGACGATTCCCATTTTGATAAGATGATGAGATGGATTGTGACTGCTCCTTTTTTGGAGTCAGGAATCTCTCAACTACTACGCCCAGATAAACTGGTTAGAGATATAAAATGGACAGATGGTAGTCTGATTAAATTATTTAAAGTTAAAAGAATGCGATAAGAAAAGTTAAAAAATCCAATCCCACCCCCCAAAGATTGGATTTTAAGATAAAAGAACAATAAAGTCTGTTATTGTATTTTAAAGTTATGTTTAAACTAACAGGATGAAAATGATTTTTTTAAAAATGTAATTATGTAAAGCAAACATGTCCTTGGGGCATTTAAACAATTGTATATCAGATAAGAGATGAAAAAAAATTAAAAGATTATGGTGTTTCCCACTTTGGAGCAAACTGGTCAATGACAATACCAACAAACACACAATCCAGAAAGGAAAACCATCATGGCCAATAAGATTGGCAAATGTCAGGAGTGATCAATCTGAAAATTTGGCAATAAGGGATGCATAATACTATAAAAAGAAAGGAAGAAAAAATATTAAAAAATTATTGATTGAATAGTGGTGGCTGGTCAAAATATTTTTGTAGCTGCACTGCAGACTCCTCAATGTAGGGGTCTCTGGTCTCACAATAGATTTAATTCCCCTTATTTGTGCTGACTGAGGCATCTTCCAGAGTGATGGTTCCTGAATAAATGGCAATCAGCGGTTTCATCTCCAAGGAGAACAATTTCTAAAAATGTGACAGCTAGGATGGACTTCAATAAACCTGTCACAATCTGGAGAATTCGTCAAGATATACTATGGGAAGTATAAAACTTTTGAATGCAATATGAACTTTTAAATAGCTAACTTAAACAAACTTTCAATTAGTAAACTGAAGTGTAATTTCTAAAATAATCTCTTATCTGACAAGCAAAAAAACCTCTTTAAATTATTTATTAATATTTTCTTTATATATATAATGTGTTTGCTATAAATCATTTCCATCTTTACTGAACTAAATTACTAAATTTAAAGTTGAGTGTAAGTGGCTACATAGGATTATTAAGATTAGGTTAGATTATGTAGGATTAATTTTTGGACTAATTATTTCGTAATTGAATCGATGATGGTGGAAGGATGTATGGGCATTTTATGTTAATGTAATCCGAGGAGGCGCATTAGATTTTCATTCTCTTGTGTCGCATTAGCATACAGGGCATAGTAGCCAACTGAAAGCATGTCTCAAAAAGGGAAGCCATTGCATCATTATTGGTTATAGAGGTATTTCATACATCATTTGATTTCTTATGCTCTATGGATATGGACTATAAGTTTGCAAGGACCGCTCTCCCTCCATGTGAAGCATTTCTTTCTCTCAATATATTTATATATAACTCCTTTGCCAAACAGATGCACATTCCTGTACTGGACAAGGGTCACTTCTTAAATAATATCATGCTACAGATGCGCATTTCTGTCAGCATGATTTTTACGCTAACATCTTCATTTTGCATTGGACACATCACTATATCAGTAAGCTAGCATTGGTTTAGCTGTGAAATTTTAGCCTGAAGTTAAATGATTTGAGTCTATAAATGTGTAATCTATGTAGTTTATTTGCGCTTAACACAATATAAAAATATTAAATTATATAAAATTTTATCCA
The DNA here is from genome assembly GCA_028023455.1 of Epiperipatus broadwayi. Taxonomy (NCBI): domain Eukaryota; kingdom Metazoa; phylum Onychophora; class Udeonychophora; order Euonychophora; family Peripatidae; genus Epiperipatus; species Epiperipatus broadwayi. The sequence continues at coordinate 18,861,165 of JAQFVV010012399.1, read as the reverse complement.
TCTGTGCATATTAAGATAAATATCAGGATTTAAATCTATCTAATAATGTTAAATAAAGAATCTAATTCTCAAATCTGTTTTAATATATGTTATGTGCATCTTAGTACTGGCAGTGACTTATTATTTTATCTTTATTAATAATATTTTGTAATAGATAATTAAAAATAAATTTGAAATGTTATATTATAAAACTCAGCTTCTCCATGAGGTAGTGACTAGGGCTATCGGTCAAATAAAAATTGAACCTTACCTGTACAGATCTGTATACTTTATAAATTTTCTAGGTTCGAATAGCCTAGTGGTACCCTGGTACAGCAGATAAAGAAAGAGTCTCTGCCTGTTATATATATAAATTTTTTAATTAAAATAATATAAAAAAGGAAATACGCCTAATATATGTTATCAGAATTTACTTATGGATCAAAGACTAAGCTATCTGGTAGCAAAACAGCCAACAAATTATATACTATGCTATGAGGTATGAAAAAATATGTGCCAACAAATTATATACTATGCTATGAGGTATGAAAAAATATGTGTTCGGATTAATAAGAGGAGACTAAAAAGTGAGATATATATGTGAAAATAAACAGGCATTATTAAAATAATTGAAAGAATTAAGAGATTGAAATAGGCTGTATATGATAGCAGAAAACATGACAAAAATGAACAAATGAAGTTTAATACTGGATTCTCCAAGATATTGGAAGTAATCTAAAAATTAAACCACATGGACATTGAGATAACAGTTGAAAAGAATAAAGATTTTATAAAATCCAGTTTATATATTAATTCATGACCAGTAAGTTAATAGTTCAATTTGTTAAAAAAAAATATTCATAGGGACAATTAATATGAAACTGGTATCTTCTATCATATTAAAACTTGAAAATTATTTGACAGTAAGAACATTTTCCAAAGTCTTGCAAAATTTGAATACTTAATAGTGATAATGAATTTTAAACAAAAATGTTAATTCCATACTTTGACTAAAGAATACTGTAGACATCTGATTGAAACTTCTATCCAGCTTCTCTTGAATGAAAACACTGGAATGGTGCTAACTACAATGATTGCTGGTTTATCATGAAATACATATATTGGTGATTACTTATCTTTTCAACATATATGTGTTCAAGGGTATCAGTGTTATGAGATAGTTTAGAGAGTGGTGGGTTATGTGAAAGTCTGTGCTCATATACCCTATATATTACACATATAGACACAAGTACATAATAAGCCTGTGTGTTTCAGGTATTACATATGTAGAGATGTCTGCCCATCCCTTGTATATGTATTGAATGGATTATGTCCTATACATGAGGGGTCAGATTGAACTTAGGTCAACATGGGTGTAACAAGAATCTCAGGGTAGCCTTTGAGCATTCCATCATCAGATTTTCAATTGGATGGACGGTTGAAGAATTGTAGTGTGGAGTAGATTGAAGCCTGTCCATTAAAGTATGAGGTTTAGCTATCAATATACATCTGAGCACTTGTAGCATATATGTGTAGAGAAGGTAATCTGGACCAACTGATGATTGCCAGTTTAGCATGAAATACGTATATTGGTGATTATTTATCTTTTCAACATATATGTGTTCAAGTGTATCAGTGTTATAAGATAGTGTGGAGAGTGATGGGTTATGTGAAAGTCTGTGCTCATATACCCTATAAATTACAAGTAAAACAATTTTATATTGCCTACTACACATTTCTGATTAGCAATATTTTTTTAAATGTTCTTCATTTTTTGTTTCACCTGAATTAAAAATGGCCAGATTCCCATTTATCAACCAATAAGTGGATGATTATCTAGGTTAAATATAGACAGGATAACTTAAAAAAATAATCATATCTTTATTGAAATTTTTTTTTTTATCACGAATAGTTGTAGATGATAGGCAGGTGATTTAACTGTTATACCCCAAAGACTTTTAAATAAAGCAATATGAATAATTATGCATTAAGAATGAGTACAAACTTGTGGAAGAGAATGAGATGTGATGGTATTAGGCACAGATAGTGCCATGTGTTTATATGTGATGAACAAATACGTCTGACAAATGAAGCCACTTGTAATATTACAGAACTCTCCTTTTGTTGTTCAAACTTAAAAGATGTTGATGAAATGTTGGAATCTTCGATTTAATAGTAAAGGTGATTAATTGTATAAGTAATTAAAGGTAATGATTATCAAAAACGTAAATTTATATTACAATTATCATTTTTTACCAATAATGTTTTACTATCTTTTAAACCTATGAAACTAATTTATAGAACAACTTTCATATATTTCTTACAATTAATGAAATTAAATTTTTTTTTAATCAAAAATATGTGCCAATGTTTAGAATAGTTTGTGATAGAAAATAATGACTTTAATTTTAATGTTACAATTAAAAATAAATAGGAAAACAAATTCTTACTTCTTCTAAAACGCCACTTTTTGTCATGTATTGACAATGAAAATTCACAGTTATTTTCCGATAATCTTCATCATCCCACATTCCTGGATCAACTGCTCCCATAGCAGATCCTTCTATTTCATCATCCAGAGACGAGGAAGCACTACCTTCTGCCTGAGACAGCATTCGCACAGTTAACTAGAAACAAAAAAGATAAAGATAATTAAAACAAAAAGTCACTCTCTCTACCTCCCTCTCTATCTCTCTCCCCTCTCTCTATCTCACTCCTTCCATCCATCTATCTATTGCAACGTTTATTTACATACGTTGCAAATATATTGGCATTTGGTAAAAGCTAAAAAATAAAAGTAAATTTAGATTTTTTTTTTTGACTAATTTTTTTTTTTTTAAAAAAAAAAAACGTACAATGAAAGTTAAATTATTTTTTCGTTTTTTTTTATGTAATTAGAAATAAAAGTTAGAATTGGAGAGAACAAAAGACACAAATTACCAATCTAGATAAGAGAAAGTAAAAATATTTCAACTAATTAAAGATGGCAGAATTATGCTGAAAAAAATAAAGACTTTGTAACATAAATTTTATAAAGAATATATAAGATTATCAACGTATATTTTGACAAACAAAAGATATGCGCAGAAGTCTGAAAACTGGACCTCTAGTATAAAAAGGAGGGATTCGGTTGGAGGAACGTCTTGTTCGTTGGTTTCTCTAGTTGGTCTTGGATAACAATAATATATCCAAGATCGCTCTATGCTGAAGTAATTAGGCATGGCGCAGTGAACCGGAGCTTCTGAAGACATCGTGCCTGAAGATGTATACCAGAAAAGCTTTCATGACCGACTAGGAGAATGGACCACAAGATCAACTAATAATCAAAGGGCGTGAGCTCATTTTAACCCCGAAAAACTATGCATAGTTATCTACTACTGAATTCACAAAACTTACCGATAAGTTCTACTTCATTACTCCTGATTGTGACCAAATTAAACATTTTCAAACAATTTCTAAAAGTATGTTTAAACAATCCCGATAGAGACATTAATTTTCTTGTACAAGAGACATTCATTTTTTTAAAAAACTTTCTAGAAGAAATTTAGATATGAGCAGTAATTGTAAAATTGTTTTTTATTAATTGATTCACGTCTGAGTTGTGTTCTCTCTAATTTACTTGATAAGTAATTTATTTCAGATATTTTTTTAGTCTATTAGAATAAAAATATTTCTAATACCAATTTTCATTTGTGCGTTATTAATAATAATTATTATTTTTTATTATTAGCCTAATGAGATTTAAAACATAATTTACCTTTGCCAATATGTTTCAATAAGCCCAGGAATAATAATCTTAAAAAAATAATTCTCATTACGGTATGATGTAATACCGATTAGTTTAAAAATATCTTTTTAATTTTCGAGATGCTATGTGTCGGTTCAGTGGGTTCTTGCAGAACTCTCGTGCCTTTCAAATAAATTAAAAGCTGATGTTGTCGATAGCATAATTCTCAACAATTACAAGGCCGAGTTGATCAGGAAATATAGCTGTGTTTTTAGGATAGAAATACAACTTTCTTCATTTTTGATATAGCTTGATCAACTCGTGCGCAGTTTATATTAGCATGTAGAGACCTAGCAAAAAGCAAAACATTATAATGGCTTACCCAACTAGGGCTTCGATTTAACTACCACAACCTGAGATAAGTTGTAATGATAAAGAATGTTACAACATTGACCCTAAAGAAACTCACAGCCGGAAAATAAATAGCACTACCACAACCTGAGATAAGTTGTAATGATAAAGAACGTTACAATGTTGACCCTAAAGAAACTCACCCCCAGAAAATAAATAGCAATTTTTTTTTTTAAAAAAACTAACTAATTAAACTCTGATTATTAAAATATAAAAAAATATTTTTTTAATATGACTTCCAGAAAGAAAAAAAATTATGTATATTTTTTTTGATATGTCTAAAATAAAACACGATCGTGGCTGATGTAGACGTAAGTCACAAGTATTTGACCGGGTAGGCGGTTACTGAAGAGGGGAAAAACATAGCCCCGAGTCCTAGTATGCAGTATATTAACATAAGACCACCTTTATATGCCCATCAAACTATTTCTAGCAGGGATCCCAATAAAGGGGAAGGCGGATCAAGTTGGACCAAGTTGCCGCGAACCTGTAAGACTCAAAACGATGAGCAACGCTCGTTAGTGCTTATAACTTGGGCTTCTTATCATTAAGATTACATTAAAGCGGAAAAAACACAGATGAATGTGAAATATTTTCCATTCCCGCTGTGTTAGACCTAAAAGTGGGCGTTAAAGCCAAATGTTGCTTGTGAATGAATCTACGGAATATATCAGCACGCTACTACATAAAAAAACCCCATGAATATGAATTTAAAAACTTAAGAATAAAATTAGTATAAACCCCTATTTTATTGTCATCATCCAGGCGCTGGTGGTATTGTAACGTTTATTTGTATACATTGCAAATATATTGGCATTTGGTAAAAGCTAAAAAATAAAAGTAAATTTAGATTTTTTTTTGACTAATTTTTTTTTTTTAAAAAAAATAACGTACAATGAAAGTTAAATTATTCTTTCATTTTTTTTATGTAATGAGAAATAAAAGTTAGAATTGGAGAGAACAAAAGACACAAATTACCAATCTAGATAAGAGAAAGTAAAAATATTTCAACTAATTAAAGATGGCAGAATTATGCTGAAAAAAATAAAGACTTTGTAACATAAATTTTATAAAGAATATATAAGATATCAACGTATATTTTGACAAACAAAAGATATGCGCAGAAGTCTAAAAACTGGACCTCTAGTATAAAAAGGAGGGATTCGGTTGGAACGTCTTGTTCGTTGGTTTCTCTAGTTGGTCTTGGATAACAATAATATATCCAAGATCGCTCTATGCTGAAGTAATTCGGCATGGCGGAGTGAACCGGAGCTTCTGAAGACATCGTGCCTGAAGATGTATACCAGAAAAGCTTTCGTGACCGACTAGGAGAATGGACCGCAAGATCAACTAATAATCAAAGGCCATGAGCTCATTTTAACCCCGAAAAACTATGCATAGTTATCTACTACTGAATTCACAAAACTTACCGGTAAGTTATACTTCATTACTCCTGATTGTGACCAAATTAAACGTTTTCAAACAATTTCTAAAAGTATGTTTAAACAATCCCGATAGAGACATTAATTTTCTTGTACAAGAGACATTCATTTTTTTTTAAGGAACTTTCTAGAAGAAATTTAGATATGAACAGTAATTGTAAAATTGTTTTTTATTAATTGATTCACGTCTGAGTTGTGTTCTCTCTAATTTACTTGATAAGTAATTTATTTCAGATATTTTTTTAGTCTCTTAGAATAAAAATATTTCTAATACCAATTTTCATTTGTGCGTTATTAATAATAATTATTATTTTTTATTATTAGTCTAATGAGATTTAAAATGTAATTTACCTTTGCCAATATGTTTCAATAAGCCCAGGAATAATAATCTTAAAAAAATAATTCTCGTTACGGTATGATGTAATACCGATTAGTTTAAAAATATCTTTTTAATTTTCGAGATGCTATGTGACGGTTCAGTGGGTTCTTGCAGAACTCTGGCACTTTTCAAATAAATTAAAAGCTGATGTTGTCAATAGCATAATTCTCAACAATTACAAGGCCGAGTTGATCAGGAAATATAGCTGTGTTTTTAGGATAGAAATACAACTTTCTTCTTTTTTGACATAGCTTGATCAACTCGCACACAGTTTATATTAGCATGTAGAGACCTAGCAAAAAGCAAAACGTTATACTATCTATTGTAATAAGTCTAAGTATAGTTGATTTAATTTGACCCAAAGACAAGTAAAGGGGGTTCGAACCTCACCCACCTCTCTAGATTTTAACTAAGAGATTCATTCCCTTAACTTCACAAGAATTAAATTATTTTAATGCAGCCCAGTGGTCAAGTAGAGATAAGACTGTTAGAAATCCTAGTTAAAGTACTGATCAGGTTTAAACATATAAAATAATGAACATCTACATCTTGTTACTATTATAGATTATAGTTTATTGTTGATATAATAATGTCTATATTTCATTTTATGTAATTATTTACAAATAATTTGAGAAAGTACCCACGTGCATACATAAGGTGCAATTGTAGCTTACAATTTTTGAAATAAAAAACAAAACATTTAATATACATTAGTAAATAAAGGAATGAATTTGATTAGGTAGAGAGGAAGTGTGGAAATCAATCTATGGTGCGGGTAAAGTGAATATTCCTTAATTAGTTGACAAGCTAATGGCTATAAAAGCAACCTTATTTATGCTAAATATATATATAGAAACCCTAATAGATATTGAATAATAAATATGCATAGCAATGCACATAGAACATATATCAACAGGCATAATTATAAAAAAATGGATAAGATTAAGCGTGGTACTTGCTGAACATATATATTTAAATGCTGGTCTCTGATATAATAATGTCTTCATCATTTCACCAATTTGATTGATGGATAGCTGCTTCACTTCTAATTAATTATTAGAGAAAGGAACCTCTTCTTTTAAGCATGACCCAGGTTCAGGAACAAGCAGTAGCTTAGTATCCATTTCTTCTCATTGCACCTTTAACAGGATTCAAGTCCAGGCAACTGGTATATCCAGTATTCATGAGCTGGCTGAAGTAATTTGGAAAACAATAAAATAGAAATCTGCTACAAAATAATAAAAACCCTTGCCTTTAAATTGTTTAATTAAATTCTATATATTTTAAAAAAGAATAATGCAAATAAATAACTGCTTGGATTAAAAAAAAAAATCGAACATTTAAAAGATATTTTAAAATCTTTTAGAGAAGCGACCTATGATGACCATAGCTATATACAGAAAGAATTATTATGATTTAAAAGAAAAAACAAATTTCAAAAATCTTTTAGACTTTAAAAAAAGACATTTTAAATTTAAAATACTGTTGATAGTTAATTAATCAAAACAATTTTTCTAAAAAAAAAAAAGTGATTATTTTTTTTATGAAAAAGAAAACATTTTATGAAAGTGTTTATAATTGATTTATATAATCTATAACAGGGGTGCCCAACAAGTTGATGATCCACCGGTCAACGCAAAGCCATTTTTGGTTGATCGCAAGGCCAATCTGTCAAGACAGCTGTGGGGGGGGGGGGTAACGAGTGAAACAAATTAAGTCAAGATTTTCAAGTTTTTTTGTTATTTTTGTTTTTCTTCTAATTTTTTTTTCAATTCTAGATAGGTGAAGTTTATTAAGTTGTATCATTATTGAAAATAATATTTTTAATCTTGATTTAATGTAGCTAATTTGAATTAATAAATATGATGCTTTAACCCCCCCCCCACCCACATGAGTTTTTTGTTAGGTAGATATATAAAAATGGTATGCATTTCACATCTCCCTCCACTTAGACTATGGCTATGACAAGTCGATCGCCTGTGACAACAAGTAGATAGCAAAACATTTTTAAAATAAAAAGTAGATCTTATGAACACAAAAGTTGGCCACCCCTGATCTATAATTTTATTTATACATGTTATGCGTTATGTGAGAATTTGTATGGAAAAATAATTTTTAATAACTATATTTTGACAAAAATGAAATATATGATGTAGACTTCTGTGTGTGTCTGCAATTCAATATGCATGCAAACATATGTATCAGACATATGTGTGCAGATTATGTAGATGTGTTTTGAATAAACCTATTAGGACATATATGTAAACCCATGTGTTTTATCCCATTTAAAAGTGGTAGCTAAAAAATGTTTATTTTATGGCAAGTCAAATATGTTCAGAAATTACATGCACACATGTATGTGTGCATATATATATATATCAATTGTATTGTAAATTCCAATGTGTGTCAGATGGACATTTATATATAAAATTTTAATCATATATTTTATTATTATATTTCAATTTAAATATGTTCAGCCACACATCTCTGTGCTAATTGTGTTTTAAATAAATCTATATGAGCATATATGTAAACCATAATGTAATAATTGTTAATTTGTATATTAAAAACACACAACTGTGTATGTATATATGGGTGTTATACGTAAACACCATATAGTAAGTTAAATTTTATATATTAATAATGTAAGTCAAAATGTAATAACTTAAATTTTGTATGTTAATCAAAATTAGAAGGCTTATATGTATAGCTTAATTCTAAAGACCTTATTTTCATTTTTTTTTTATATTGTTATTAATAAACTTGAATTCAATTATTAAAAATTGTATTGCATCTTGGTCATCATAACAGTACTTGAGCTTGTGTTCTTCTGAACTAGATTCGTGTATAATGGCTGAATATGTAAATGGGGATGTACATTAGTGCTTTTGGGCATCCAGTGCTGATAATGATTAATCATCCTGATTGGCACATAAAATTATATTCTTTAAAGCCCATGCACTACATTTTATTGTTTAGTCTATTAGTTATATGGGATATAATATAAAGTCATAAATATAATTTATTTTTAGTTTGAAAAAAAGATGTTACACAAAATGGAAAATGGGACTGGTAATAAAAAAAAATGAAAAGGCAATTGGAGACAAATTGTAGAATAGAAGTAAGATGAAAAATATTTGGTACTTATGAGAGAATATGTTACGATGGAATAATATATATAAAAAAGACAGTTATGAAAATATTGAGAGAAAGCAGGAACTAGGAAGATTTAGAGAAATGATGATTTTGCTTCATAATAAGGAACTGAATGGAAAACAATAATCATCGTTTAATTTTTTTTTTTAAGTAAACCTAAATTATATCCTATGATCAAGTCTTAATTAACTTAGCTGTAGTTTGCTGGAATTACGGAATCTCATGTTTTCAATTACTTATAAATGATTAATATAGGTTCAGTACTTATTGTCATAACTTCCTATAATTGTTAACTTTTACAAGCAAAAGGAGAGGGCTTATAAGATTTTGAAAACCAAATCAATTTTTATAACTAAAAAAATTCACTTGAATGTAAATCATTAGTTACTAACATCATAATTTTACTTGAAGTCATAAAAAAAATATATTAGTAATAATTATATGACCAATTACTCAGGTGATTGGGTGATTTTAGAGTACCTAGGTAGCAAGTTGAGATCAATGGACGAATTAACCAACAAACTGAGTTCTGTTTTAATTTTATTCAATTAACATTTAATTCGGGAATTTTTAGTTCACCACTGACTTAAAACACATAGAGCAAAATCATAATCAATAATTTATGTCCCCAGTTTTCTAAATAGGCATTATTTAAATAAAAAAGTAATTTTTCTTGTTTAGAAAAATTACATGAAAGTTTAAAACCATTATATGTCAACTATCGTTTAAAAAAATGTCATGTTTAAAGAGCAGCATCTCACAATAATGATGGGTTAGGGTTTGAATCCCCATTTTTACATGAATATTACCATTAAATAAATTACTGCCTTTTTTCCATTCATGGATGCATATAGTGACCAAACAATATTTGCCTGATGCTTAATAATGATGGCAATTTTAATTATATGCTAGATTATTTCCATCATCTAATATTAAATAATGAATGTCTTTAGAAATTTTTTTCAAACTTTATTTAAACTTTCCAAATACATTCAAGTGTTTGTAATACACACAGATTAGTATTTAACACAACATTTCAAGTATTATTTTTCTCTCTTCTTCAGCTGTTCCTGGCCTGATCAGCACCAGTATTAGCCAAGGAATCAAACCTGAATCTTTAGATTCATAAATATTGAATTTTAAGATAATGCTATAACCAACTGAGTTATTCTATCAAACTGTTATCTTAAATTTCAATCTTCACAAATCTAAGATTCTAGGTTTCTCATGCTAGTGCTGTCACTGGTCAGGCCAGTAACACCTGAAAAAGAAATAAAAGAATACCATTTGAAATGATGTGTTATATACTAACTGGTGTGCTACTAATACAGTTAAAATTTTTTCTAAAGATATTCACTATTTAATATTAGATGATAGAAGCAGTCCAACATATAATTAATATGCATTACTATTAGACTCATATTCTTTTTTAATTATAAATTTAAAAATAAAGAAAGAAATATTGAGCGTTTACATTCAAAAACCATTTAATAGCATGCTATAATGAATCATTGTTAAGTAAATAACCATTATTGCGAGATGCTACTATTCTACTATATAATATTAATTTTAATTAGTAAATAAAATATACCGTATTTTTGTAAAGAACTCGATCAGAGAGATGTTCAAACTCCATTCCGCAACGATTGAACACTGATGCCAAAATATAATGTGTGTGATTGCTTTCAGCATGGCATCTAGGATCTGAAAGTGTTAAATGTTCATAGCTTATGCCATAACGCTGCAAAAGGTTTTTATTTAAAATTACTTGAATTCCTTTGTTCTGACACTCAATAACCATCATATATTTAATAATCTCTTCAGTCAACGTTCGACCTAAGATTGTTGTGGCATCAGTGATAGAAAGATGGGGCTGGTTATGTCCATGTTTTTCTTGACCATTAGGAAGTTTGTCATGAAATGGTAAAAACATTCTTTTTACAGGAATGTAAGGAGTAATAGGAGGTGCTGTTGTTGTTACATCATGGTCTAAAATATAAAAAAAGTCAAAAGTTATGATATTGAAGTTTCATTTAGTGAAAAAATTATAAATTATTTCTATTACTATTACAAAAAACTATGTAAAATAGTATTACTTTACTTGATATTATCAATATTGACAGGGAAATAATACATATGAATCGTGAAAAAATCATTTGTGATTTTTCCATTTTAAAAATAAAACCCATGAACAAGTCATATCTCTATGGGCAAATGAATTCTTTTTTTAAAAAAAGACAATCAAAGATATATTAATTATATAACCAGAGACTGATGTAATGTTATGTGCTGCACTGTGACTTATCCTTATTCGGAGTCAGGAATCTCTCAGCAACTATGCCCAGAGAAACCTGTTAGCCACTTTACCTTACCTTTCCATTCCCCACCCTATGTTTTCCCATAATCTGTTCCATTCCATTTCCACAACATAATCTTTATCAACTCTATGGCTTTTATATCTAAATCCCCCTTATCTTTGTCCAAACCCAACATAAAAACCAATAACCCACTTTCTGTATAATCACTTTGTTCATATTTATTCTTCCATAACTTCATTATTTGTACCCTTTCTGCTTTCAAGCATTTACATTCAATTAACAGATACCTAATATTTTCACCCTTTCTGTTTTCAAGCATTTACATTCAATTAACAGATACCTAATATTTTCTATGTCTTCCTTACACAATTTGCAGACTAAATCAACCATATTTTTCCATTTATGTGTATATTCTTTTGTTGCTAAAGTTCTCCTTCGAGCCTTAAACAATAAACTACTTTTTTTGCTATTACCATAAATTAACTCGCACCCAATGTTCCATTTACTTATATATATATTTAAACTCTTTTTACTCTCCATACTAGTTTTCCATGTGATGTGATGTATTGTGGCTTCTCCTTAAATGAAGTCAAGAATATCTAGTAGGTTTGTTTAGTGCTGCCATTTACTGTCCACTGACTTCTTAAGCTTGAAAGCAAAATAATATTGTGAATTAGTAAGCTGAAAGAGTCAATGCGTAAGCTTGTAGTTAAGACCTGTAGAGGTCTCTACCTTCACATTTTCAACCACACATGCTTTAGGTTTATTGCCTTAGTAAATATTACTTGCTAAGATTAATGTAAAAGTAAGATATAAATAAAATGTTGCATTTTTCATGACTTTACTTTAGCAGATAAAAAGTCTTGTTCAAAACGAATGATTAGTAAGCTATATGCAGTCTCTAGCATTAGCGACCATAAGGAAGCAAGAAGGGGATCCACTATAAACAAATAGGACATAATTAAATATGTTCAGTATCTTTTCAGATGCCCATATTTCTTTTACATTAACAAACCATATAAAAAAATGCATTTAAAAGCAAGAGCAAATGCTACAAGCAAAATAATAAATACTTCTGCTATCCCATTATAAGATCATAAAGCTTGAAGACAGAGAAGAGTTCACATAGACATACTGTGGCTAGCAGTATATGCAAAATAAGACAAAGTTTGTAGAGCAAGAGAGGAGTAAAGTCCCTTTTAACTGAACCAATAGCCTGTGGTGAGATGATGCAATTACCCACAATCTTTAGCTACTTATATTTGGTTTATTGTTTTAAATGTTATGTTAGAAACCTGTAAATTTAAATACTGATATGAGATGCTTAAGCATGATTAAATTGTCATGTAAAAAATTCAATTCAATGCTTATTTGTAAAGTATATTTCTTTTCACATGCATTAATATATTTTTTAATCTTATACACATGTAACTATAATAAATTTATTTGTTTTTAATACATCAAACATACCAACTTCTTCAATCAATATATTGAAGCGATTTGCTAGCTGTGCTTCAATATAAGAGACCACAGGCCCATATTGTCTAGCAGCAAAGTCCAATAGCAGATGCTGATGATAGGGACGAAGATCCACAGAATAAATTTGTATGGATTTCATTCGCACCAGAAGAACATCTATAGGAGTTCCAGAAGCCTGCAAAAAAAAAAATCAATTCCTCTCACAACTAATATTTTTAATTTAGTATTAATAAATCATAAAAATTTTTAGCAGGATCGCAAAATAATTTACAAATTTAAAGTAAAATTTTAGCTGATTATTAATAAAGTCTTTTTTAAATTTTTATAAGAGCAGCCATTATGATTAGGTTACATCAATAGCATTTAGGGTTTTTCATTTCCTGTAAAATTCAAATTCCGGGATAAAAATGGTTCTATTCCCAGGATTTTCTAAGATCCGCTAACAAGCACAAATTAATTCACTTGATGCATGTTGTGGGTGAAGCTTTTTTTTTTTTTCAGTTCAAAATAACACAAAAAATTCACTATGATTTTTTTTTTTTTAAAAAAAGTTTTTTAACGCGAAAAACTTAAATACAAAATAATTCATTTTAAACAAAACAAAAATAAATCCATATTAATTTGAATAAAATATAAGAAATGAAACATTAATTTTTATATTTTTTTAAAAAACATAAATTGTCAATGGCACTTATCATTTAAAGATGACCGAATTTCCGTGATGAAAAGACCAGCTGCAGAAAACTTTCCAATTCAATCGATGTCGGTGGGATGATCTTTAGTGCATTGTATAATTTTTCTAAATTATTTGTGCGTTTCCCTGTTGCTTCAAAAATACTCATTTTCTTCGAGATATTATTGACATCATATGATATATCTTCTGGATTCGCGACTCTAGTCTCACAATTCGATTTTCAAAACGTACTTTAAAAATATTTTTTATTATTATAAAATTTTCAAATGTCGCACTTCTTTATTTACTTATGTTTTTATTTATACTAAATTACCTGCAGTAATAATAATCATAATAAAATAAAGTACACGTATTTACCAAAAAATAACTACAAATAAGGGAACTCCTTGAGTTTGAATTTATAAAGTCAAATTTCATAAAATTGCACACCGTTTTTGTTTACAAATTCGTATTAAAAATAATTTCAGGTGGAAAATGAATTTCATAACAATACGTTTATACTGAAAAGTTTGTAAATTATAGATAATAGATTACTACAATTCAATATATTTGAATTTGTATGGTAAATTTTTTATTTGTGGCACATGGATTGCATTTTCTAATTTTCACTGAAATTCATTATTATGACCAAAAAAGTAGAGCAAATACAGAAATTAAAATTCCTAGTGCAAATATTTTTGATATCTTTAAAAAAAGTAAAAAGAATCTAAATAAGAATTAGAGCAATTCCCAGGAAATTTGGTTTATTATCACGGAATAATGGGACAATTTTTTACCTCTGGAATCCTGGGAATATGGGATCCCATCATCCCATTGGAGAAGCCCTAATAGCATCAGAGATCAGAGACCAAATGGCAGGTGAGGTCCTTACTATGAGAAAAATATCACTAAATATATCACAAGTGGTTACGGAAAATAAAACAAAATATGAAATAATTGTTATTGACATTGATACAATTATAATCATACTCTAGTAGTCTGTCAAAATAAAGATTTTTTATTGTAGCAATCATTGGCACAATTTTTTTTAATATCTTCATCATCAAACTTGATTATAAAACATTTCTCACTACATCCAACAAAAATATGAATATCATTTGAAATAAGTACCTCTGAGCACAAAAAATGAACAAGGACAAACTCTGTTAAGTAGAACTCTCCTTCCTTGAATAAGGTCATTTTATTTAACATGAGAATATTTGCCTGTTAGTCATATATATATATGACATCACGTGGCTTCTCCTTAAACAAAATCACCTTTCATGTGGAAACTCTATTAGTCAAGTTAAGCATTCCTTCTCTCTTTAAATCATTATAAATCACAAAAAAATTATCCATTTCTTACTCCTTATTACTTAATTTTTTCCTCCTATCTCATTTTAATAAAATCTGTTTTATTAATTCCACAACCTTGTCTGCTTATTTCCCAATTTTATTATTAAGACTTAAAAAAATTATTTTTCATTCCTCTTTATGAAGTATTATAACTTTATCTTTCTTATTACATTGCCAATTTAATATAATATCAATATCATCTATATTCTTTATTACTTTTTATAATGCTTTTTTACAACCCACTATTGACAGTTTTGATTGCCCCAGCAATCTTCTTCACAACTTCTACTTTTTAGGAATTATAATCATATTTTATCTTGTTAATCTATTATATGTAGATGATAGACCAATCAATTTGTTTCTATATTTTACTCTTTTTCCTTTTTTTAAGTGCAATGAAGCCACAAACTATGCTATATATAACTACATGACTTCAATTATATGTTATCAAAAGAAAAATGCAAGTAAACAAACAAAAAAAAACCCTCAAAATTCACAAATTTTACAATATTCAAGCAGTCTTTCCACTCCCTCTCATTATCATACACTACCATATTTAAAAAAAAGTTAAATTTGTAAATAAATTTTATAATACACCAGCAGCCATTTTTCTATCTCTTAGCTCTATGCACAATTATATATATTAATAAAATTTCTTTGGTTTATGTTAAAATCACATGGATTTTATTTTTCCTTTATTATTCTTTCCAAATTTGATGTGCAGTATTTTGCATAATAAAATATTTCCTGGTGTAAATTTTAGATTTACAAAAAGTTAATACTGACTTAAAATCAAACTCAATTAGAGAGAACCTAATTTCTTGCTAAGAAAACCACTATTATGTTTTTACAGGACCAAAAAGTTATTGATTAAAAAAAAAGAATACAGCATATTTAGTAGTTATTAAAGTCACACATTTTACTATTTATTTAAAAAATAAAAATATAGTAATTTTTTTATTGCTTTAGTGACTGCATGAGTGAACACACACTTAGTAAAATAAATGTGTCCCTTCAATTTATTATTAATAACTATGCCAAGTGTTAGGTGAGAGGTCAGCCAACCACCTTGGAAGCAAGTAGTTGTTTGCAGACGGATGTTGCGGGTTCGCCTCCCAGCTGATGCTATGACATATGGGGAAAAAAGAACTATGTTATTAATTTATACATTCATACTATACATATAAAAACTCATCTGTGTTATTGATATGAATATGGTCAAGAGTATTGTATATTTATTTTATTCTAATCAAGATTTATCAAAAAACACGAGCTATTATATAATACATACATTTGTAGGTGGAGGTGTTTGAACAAAATAAAGCTCAGTTCAAGACTTCACTGTAAAACTTATTGCATAAATTTATATGTTTTGATTATTTAATTAACAATAATCTTTTATATTTTTATATACTAATAACACATTATAAATTTAAACTCTTATCTTTATTAAATCTAGAATTAATTATTTTTAATAAATAATGATTTTTTTAAAATTTTCCTTTTCTTTTTATTAGTTTTGTAAATCATTTTAACATTCTTATTTTCAAATTCAGTTTCTTTAGTATGGTGATTTTTTAAAATCATATCTGAGTTGTTTGAGAATTGATTTTATTGAATTTCTTGTTTTTCCAATGTATAATTATTAGTAATGTTTTGTTTTCTACATTCTTCACATGTTATTTTATATATCCCATTTATTATTATTTTTATTGTTCTTTTTTATAATGTAATTACTAGCAACAAATCCATCAATCTTCATTTTTTTAAATAATTATTTTTGTTTTTATATGTTTTTTGTTTAATATTTTAATAATGTTATTAATTTTATATCTGTATTATTTAATTTTATTTAAAATTTATTATTATTATTATTATTATCATTTAAAAGTATTTTCTATTTTTTTAATATTGCATTTTATTATATTAATTGAAAATCCATTTATAGTAAACTCTGTCATAATTTGCTTTCTTATAAACTTCCTCATCTGAATCACATACTATAGTTTTATTTGTTCTTGAATTTAAAAAATTATTTTATATATTTTACTTAAGTGTATAATTTTGCTTTCTATATAATATTGTCTTTATTCTTATATTGTTATTATTTTCTTTAATTACTAATCAAATAATTAATTTTATTAAAATAACAAAAAGCAATATTAATAATATAAAAAATATATTTGAAAAAAAAAAACAGAATAAAAACAAAAAAGATAAAAATATTTTTGGAATAAAATAAAATAATATAAACATTACAAAAAAAATTAATAACAAAGAAATGACATACAAAAATAATAAAAACAAAGATAATTAATATATAAAAAAAGAAAATTTGATAGATTTGTTGAAATAATAAATACATTGCTAATTAATAATAAAAATATAACAAATGGGATATATAAATAACATGTGAAGAATGTTAAAAAAAACAATAATTTACATACTGGAAAAAGAGAAAATAATACAGATATGGTTTTAAAAAATCATCAATTTACATTTCCATGGAAAAAAGTGTAATTTACATACTGGAAAAAGAGAAAATAATACAGATATGGTTTTAAAAAATCATCAATTTACATTTCCATGGAAAAAAGTGGACATATGTTTGAAAATAACGATATTAAAATGATTTATATAACAGATAATAATATTAAAAAAAATAAAATAAAATAAGCCTTATTTATTTTTAAAAAAAAAATTCTAGATTTAGTAATTGTTATTAATTAATTAAAATATATAATTTTATGTAGCAGTTTTTATATTAAAAATACAAAAACAAATTAAATTGATCTATCCCTCTACATAATAATAGATAAAGTAAAACATGATATTTCAAAATAATATAAGTTTATTTCTAGTTTTTGTTAATTGTTTATTAAAACACAGAACAAAATGTTACTCTTAAATATATTAATACACTATCACAAAAAATATATTAAATTGCAAGGTAAAAAAATTAGTGATTACATTAAGATAGATAATATAATTTTTAAAAACAGCTATGATTAAATGTATAATTTTTAGTTATTTTTTATTTGCTTTTATATATAAGAGTAAAGGTTTGAAAGTTAATTTGTATGTTGAAAAAAGTTGATTTACAATATATATATATCAGGCACACAATAGACTAAAGCCCTGCTCTCAGCACGGGAAACAATAGGTAGCATATATAATGATAAGTCCTAAGCATAAGTGGTCCACTTATGTTTTTTAAACTGATACTTATAGGTGAGTGTTGTGAATTTGTTAAAAACACATGACCAAAGGTTTATTCCCTTCTCTAAATTATATATGAAGTCAAGTGCTATATAAATACACTATTTCTACAATAATAATCATTATATATATATATAAGTTTAAAATATATTATGGCTGATATTGATATATTATAAAATGTAATATAATAATTAATAAAATGTTAACAAATATCTGATGACTGCTACAAGTCATCTGAAATAGTTAGGATATGAAAATAAAATAGAAATTGCTTTAAAAAGTACAATACAAAATGGTACCTTTTATAATATTATATGCGATTAAGAAATTAAGTGAAATAAAGATATTATTTCACATTTTAAAAATCCATATTCATTTTCCTTAATGCTTTGTCTTTAATTGACTTATCTAACCTCCTATCTTGCCTCTCATATTAATATAACTATAATACAATCTTTACATAAAGACCCATTTTGTATGTAAATACAAGGAAATAAATGATCTATTTATTAACATTGCATATTGTAAAATATGTGTGGTTCTCTCCACTTAAACACTATTTTTACTAGTATATTTTCATTTAAAACATCACATGATCACTTTCTCCCATGCTTGCTCATAACTTGTTAAAATAGGCAAAGCTCTCTACTCTGTCTTGCTTTGAGTGGCACTACTGTATGGAGAGAGTTTTGCCTATTTTAACAAGTTATGGGTAAGTATGGGAGATAGTAATCATGTGATGTTTTAAAGTTTAATACCAATCCTGCCTTATAGGAAGGTGGTGGCCATGGTTGTAAAAGAACCAAAGACACCAAAATGTATGGGTGCTGAACTGAGTTCACACTTAGATGATTATATAAGCTACTGAGCTTAGATTGAAAATATTTGTGTGTTTTCAATTTTATTCTCATAGTTTTGTAGTTATGTAAAGATAAAAGGTGGCTTCTGGAGAGTTGCATTAGATTCTAAGATCTAGGTGCAGTGCTCTCAGATCCAAGGCTCCTCACTGATGAAGGCCATAAACCAGAAACTAGTTTGGGGATATTGGATGAGTAGGCACTAGATAGGGATTTTATGCACACACTTTATGGCATCCATTGATTACTCTGTCTTGCTTTGAGTGACACTACTGTATGGAGAGAGTATTTTCATTTACATATACAGTAATCATACAAATATTTTAAATTTATTTTTAATTTTTTTAAAAGAAATTCATTCTATTTCATCTTGAATAGATTAATCCACTTCACCCAATTTGCCAGCCTATGCATACTTCATTTTGTTAAACTATATAAAAATTTCCCATTCCCTGACCAACAAATACAAGGCATTTCATTGACAAATATTAAAGCAGGCATCATCATTCCTTTCCAAATAATTCCACATACCCAATGTTTATTAAATATGAAATGTAAAATATATAATCATTCTCATACTACTTTTTGTATTTACTCTAATTTCCAACTATCTGCATAATTCAAAATAACATCTTTTCCTTCTTATTTTTTTTCTTCATATATCCTAAAAAAAATTCATAATCTTCTTTGCTATAATTATTATATCCAATTGTGCTTAAAAAATGTGGAAAACAAGTTACTTTTAAATGTTACAAATGTGGAAAACAAATTACTTCTAAACAGTTAACTTTCATTTTGTAATATATTCACTGATGTTTGCTTATTATTTTGATACTTACATACATACACACGCACACAATGAAAGGTAAGTTTTTAAATTGTAATAGTATATGAACAAGCAACTAATTTTTGCACTCTCAGAGTACTAAAAAATAAGATTTTCTCTTTGAATGCATACAAATTTGTCACTGCTTCACTGAAAGATTCTTAAATTGCCCTTCATGTATTTATATTAGAATGTGGTCCATATTACAATATCTGATTTCAATTTATTAAATAGAAAACAAACGTTAATTTAGAAATAATTCTTTTAAGATTATAGAATATGAATTGAATTTTAGTAAAGATTATAAACTTGTTTTAGATAAAAAAAATCTTTAAATAAGAATCTATTGATTGAAAAGAAAAGAAAATTTTGTTTTTAAGATTACTAACCATAACATCTAGATATCCCTCAATATCTCTGGTTTTAATTCTCCAGTTCACTTCATGATGAGCTTTGAGAACTAGAATGATATCTCGATTTATTGATTGTCCCTTTCGCTTGGCACGAATATCTACAAATACATCTGCAATCTGTTTCTTATGAGGATTGGTGTTGGCAGAATGTACTTCAATAATGTGAATATCTCTAAATGAAAAAAAAAAACAATAGGTTTACAACAAAAATAGCATTCCATACAATAATTAAATTTAAACACAAAACATTTATAAGTCCTACCAAAGTTTTGCATATTGTTCTATTGTTGTGTAAATATAATACATGTGTTGAAGAAAATGATTCTATTTAATATTTTTTTGTTAAAAAGAAATACTTAATAAATAAAAAGTGAAAAATTACCCATGCCATCATAATTACTGTTATTTCTCTGCATCCAATCTCTTTTCTAAGTCCTAGTATTCTTCTTCTTTAAAGTTGAGTTTGCATTGTTTGATTGAGTCACTTTTCTGATTACATTTTGGATGACCCTCTTTCTTCTTTTTAAAAAATTGTATTTAACAAGTGTATAGGCAACTGCTATCATGTATATGATTTGTATAACCAAACTGAGGCAGCTATCTTTTTTCACATCTCACAATGTTTATTTCTAACTTTATGATCAGCCTTATAATTTCATTAAAATAAATCCCTAGTTTTTTATATTTTTTGCATATGATTGCCCAATTAGTTACCACAAAGGTACATAACACTTCCAATATTGTGGATACAATATGTGACTTTTGCTCGGTCACAAAGTCTATACTCGAGTATGACTACATTCCTGCAAAATGTCTCACTGATGAAAAACTTTATAAATATATAATTTAAAAGCATTCTATACATCTAAAATTTTGTTTGCCATATTTTGTTTATTTTTTTCTGAGACGCTAGAAATATTGAATATTTACCATTGTTTTTTCTGTTTTAAAAATTAAACTGCAAAAATATTGACTACATTGTGGAGGTGGTTGTTTCATTCCTCGTAGATACAGTCTATATCCTAGAATGGTCATATTCCAGGACAATATTTCACTGCTGATTCATTTTTAAACATTAAGAGATTTCATCTTCCTGAAACTATATTTTTGAGTTACCAATTTATTCAAGAGGGAAATCCATCTCTCTGTAACCCAGAAATCAATTATAGCAAGCTTTGCTAATAGAAGATATTATGTCTTTTTATGTTTTGTTGATAATCCTGATTTATGCAATGTTGTTTAGGAGGTTGAGTACTATACTATATCTCCTGTACATTCTTCAGTTATGTTCTGTCATCTACTTTTTTTTTTCCATTTTTCTCTAGAAATGGTTTTTATTCTCAATAAATATTCAAAATGTAACAATTTTCTTCTTCTAAATTGTCATTTATTCATACTTTTTATTATATGTGTAAAGAAATGGGGGTAGTATTTAAGTTGATAAAACCATGTGTTTATAAGAAATGATTTATTGACCTTTAATGATGTTTAAAGTCTACATCTACTTTGAAAATAATGTAATAAGTTAATCAGCAATCTACTTATCTAAAGATAATATTAATCATTCAGTGCATGTAGGAAGTATAGTTCTTGTAAATTGAACATTGTAGTATGAAGACATTTGAGAAGGGTGTGTGATCTGAACCTGGGAAGTACTGATTCAGCCAAAATACATATTAGGGGTCATTTGCCTACCCTCCAATAACTTTTATCTATTTGCATGAAATGTGAGAATAGTCAATAATAATTTTCGAGACCAATATTAAAATAAATTCATTCCTCTTTTAAATCTTCATAGCTATCTTAAAAAAATCAGAAAACTTAAAAAATGTCAACTGAAATATCAGCATTCAAGGAAACTTTATATATATCCCTTTCCCACTGACATATTTTATTTATTTTAAACAATCTGATTTCTTTGATTTATAAAACTCAATGGTACTGTTGGAAATTCTAATTTTATATTAACCAGCCTCCCCTCCCCCCACATCTGTTGGGTGGCTTATCCCAATGCAATAGTCATTAGAACATAAATCAAACAAGAATTCTTCAGTGGTCAAAACACGGTGCTCCATCTATTGATAACTTTTAACATGAAATTGCATTCCATTCAATCAGTTAAAGAATAAAAAAAAAAAATATCGCCCTTTTCTGAAGGTTTGTAATGATGGCATTTTATTTGCAATTACAAATATAACTCTAATAGATAGTAAAGTAATCGAAATTTATATATATTTAATTAAGGTTGAAATATATAAGAAAACAATTCATTCCAAATTATTGCATGAATTTTAAAAAGGAACAAATTTTTTCAATGAGTGGAATATACTTGAGATATAATGAGTTTAATTAGACATTAGTACAGACATTTAATCTTACTTGTTACTATATCCAGCATTATCAATTACAACACATCCATTTGCAGGTTTGGACTGAATATAAGCTGCCTTAATATTGGGAAGTAATTCATTAGTTAGATTGCAGCCAGATGACAGCTGTGTACCTAAAATATATTTAAAAAAATACATAAATATGTGCTGTGTTTAGGGGTAATAAAGTTAACATTGACAATTTTTTATTTTCAAATAGTTATTGATATATTGTAAACATTATAAAAATTCACAAAAGTTCTGTAATTTGCAGATTCAGCTTTAAGTTTAATAGTGATGCTTAGTATAGCGTAGTCAAGTTAATAATTGACTACCTTTGCAAACAACCAATGAATTATGATATGCATTATATTGGGCTGCAAAATAGAGTATTAGGTATATAATCACATGAGCAATTTATACTGGGTTTTATCACTTATAGCTTACCATGTTTATAACTATATCAGTTATGTTTGGTTATCAAAATTTAACTTGACTTACGTTATGTACAAGTTATTATAAATTTATTCATATAATGAATTTACAATACAGTCAATGAATATGTGCATAGTTAATATTGCCAGTGAAAGCAATAATTACAGAGTTGATAATAGTAATAGATAGTGATTATCCAATTGATCAAACTAATAAAGATTCTGAAAGGTAATCTGTAAAAGAATTTTACTGTGATTGGTTAAAAATAACATTGATTACTTTAAAATGATAAAGAAAAAATAATAAGTCATATTAATTTCAATTATAAATACAAGCTCTGTGACTAGCTAGACATAGTTGAGAGTAACTAGGTTTTAATATTCATTCCCTGCAAAACTAATCAAATTATGATGTAGTCTTCAAGATATCATGGCCTAAATATCACTCTTGGACACTTTTACTAATTTTATCAGCAATGATGGCATTTATATCTTCAGAACTGGTTTCTATGCTTTTCCCCCTGATAAGTGCACAATATACTTACTGAGTTAGGATTTCTGCAGAAATATGGATTGTCTTTTAAATCAGTTTCTCTGCAAAAATCTGGACTAGGGATCTGATTTGTCTGTATTCAATATCGTTTAGGATACAGGTTATGGGTACAATTATGTTATCTTTGATTTAATATTAGTAATGGCTTGATAATTAATAGAATTACGGATTATTTTTAAGTTTATCAGATTGATAGATTTATAGTTTGAACTCAAATTGATTTTATTAATACTGACTATTGAATAATAGCAGACCCACTTCTATTAATTTGCCATGTTTCTTAATTGAAATAATAAAAAAAAAAAAGATAAAAGGTTCTATATAATCACTAGCATAGTTTCCTCAAGAAATGTAATCTGATTGCTTTGATAATTCTTAATTATTTTATTGTTTTGTTACAGTTCATAAGTTTTCTTTTTATTTATTATTGAATAATTACTTTAGGAGATTATTCTTTCACTCTTTTTGCTTATGTTAAATAAATTTATAAAAATTTTATGTTTTTCTTGCATTTCCACAATAATCTAGCAGTCTTATTTTTCAGAGTTTTCTTTTCCTTCTCTCATTTTTTTTAATATAGGAGTGGCAGGTGGGATCTCTGAAGAAAACTGCTAAAATGTCAAAACTGATTGACAATTTAATAAATAGCATTGTAAAAAATAGATGGATTTTTTTTTTAGAGATTTAACTTTTGAAGATAATGAATAATGCTAGGCCAGCCCATCATGTTGTAAACTAGTTTCAACAATACATTTAATTCAGTGTCAAGCAGCACTCTATTGCTCGCTGGATTGCAACTATCAATAACACAATATAAAATAATTAATGAGGCAGCCCGGCAAGTAGGTTTAAATAACGAAGATTTATTTATAGGATTATATATGAGTTAATCACTATTAATATATACAAAGTATGAATAATATACACACGCTATTATTATTATATATAAATAAGGGGCCCGAAGGCAGAGTAAAATAATAAAGAGATCGGTACGACCTGTTATAGTTCCCTAGGTTTACTTTGGCACGTCGGGTAATATACACACGCTATTATTATTATATATAAATAAGGGGCCCGAAGGCAGAATAAAATAATAAGAGATCGGTACGACCCGTTATAGTTCCCTAGGTTTACTTTGGCACGTCAGGAGGTAAACCTCTCCGCAAGACTAGGTGAAGCAAAGGAGCTTACTGTAGCACCCGAGGAAATGGCACATCTACCTTTCAAGAGCTTCACTTAGCAAGTGTCCTCTCTCATTTCAATATTAGATCCATTACTTGTCACGCCTTGATTTTGGAGTAGCCTCCCTTCATTAACCATCCGCTGTCCACATGGTGGTCATCTCTTTAGATCCTATACGATCCCTGATTAGATAATGCTCGCCTTTAGCATTGTCTATTTTAAGCAATGGCTTTGTTTACATTATCTAACCTTTTTGATGAATTACTTTATAGTTTAGCGTTAATATATCATTTAATTATTTACAATACACCATTAGCAATCTGTTAGTTTTACATTTATTTTTATTACTAGTTAACCGTATTTTTTTTATATACATGCACATACACACACATTTAGCACACCTCCACCTCCCCCAAGTTCAGAGATAGCGTTTTAGTTTGTTGATTATTTTTTTTCTGAACTCAGCATGTAATCACTGAGGTGGGAGGGAATTTTACTTTCCCTCTTAGAACGTTGGGGGATGTCCGATTCCGCGTCATCTTTTCTCGGAAATGGCTGCGGCGTTTGTTGTATACTTTCGTCTTTACGCAATTGATTTGTGTTTGCATAACTCTCTTCCGTTCTCCATTCATACAGCAACCACTTGCTTACTTAAATGTCGCACATTTTCCGCTTTAATCCAGAGTCTATCCTGATTATTTCTAACCCATACGCGGTCTTGTGGTGAGAATTTATAGTTTCTGCCTGAATGTACTTCGGTGTCCTTTGTTGGTATAATTTTATCAAGCTTTGTTCGCAGTCTACGACCTAGATAATTCTCTGCGGGTGATTTACCTGACTTAGCTGTAGCCGTAGAGTGTTGATAAAGAAACGCATTAAAGACCGCTTCGTGCAGACTTTGTTTTCCCATTTTATTGATGGCGGATTTTAAATTCTGTACAGTTTTTTCAGCCAGTCCATTTGATTGGGGGTGGTAAGGTGGAGTAAATATGTGGTTAATTCCCCATTCGTGCATCGAGTAAGCAAACTTTTCTGATGTAAAACCTGTGCCATTGTCGGATACTAGGGTTTCTGGGAGACTGTGGTATGCGAACATTTCCAACAGTTTGTCAATGGCTTCATTTGAACCTGTGTTTTTAACCATTTTATATTCGGCCCATCCTGAATAGGCATCCACTGCTACTAAAAATAATTGTCCTTGAATAGGACTGCAGTGATCTATATGAATTCTCTGCCATGGCTTGTCTGCTTCTTGCCAGGACTCGAATTTGGCTGAGGATGCATTTGCACACGACTGGCAGTTTGTGCAGTTTTTTATGCACTGCTCTATGTCATGTTAATTTTTGCCACCAGACATAACTACGAGCTAACGCTTTCGCCCTTACAATGCCCGGATGACCTTAGTGCAATAAATTAAGTATTTGCGACCTGCCGCTTATGGGTATACTTGATCGCCTCTGAGTATACAGTCTTTGCAAATGGACAGTTGTTCTTGAGCTTTCCATAGCTCTATGTGCAAGAAAGATGGTCTTTGTTTTGGCCAAGCTTTGCTGATTTTTTCCATGATCCATCTGTAGCCAGCATCTTCTCTGGTCCATGCGGCTACCTTTGCGCTGTTAAGTGTCTGGCTGTTTAGTGTGTCGATATAGTTAATTTCTACATCGTTTACTTCTTTCTCGAGCTGATCTGGCATTCGCGATAAAGTGTCGGCATGTCCGATTTTCGTGCTTTTTTGTATTCGAGGTTATAATTGTAACCTGCGAGTATGTTAAGCCATCTCAACACACGAAGGCTTAAATGTTCAGGCATCTGTTTCATGCCTAGAATTCCCAAGAGTGGCTTATGGTCGGTTATTAATTGGAAAGGATGTCCATATAGATATTGGTGGAATTTACGAATTCCGAACACTATGGCGAGGGCTTCCTTGTCTAGCTGGCTGTAGTTCTTTTCTGCCTTGGACAAGATGCATGACGCGCATGCTATAGGACATTCTCCGGTGTGGGATGGATGGCATATCACTGCCCCCATGCCATTTTCTGATGCATCAGTTGTCACGGTTACCTCACGCTCTCTGTCATAATGGACCAGTAGTTTATTTGATGTGAGAAGGGCTTTGGTGTGGGAAAATGCTTGCTCTTGTGATGCTTCCCAATTCCATTTCTGTTTTTTTTTTAATAATTCATACAGTGGCATCGCTATGTGTGCTTTGCCATTCAGGAAGTTTTCAAAATAGTTCACCACGCCCAAAAAGGTCTGTAGTTGTTTTACATTATTCGGTCTTCTGGCATCAGATACTGCTTTGACTTTTTCAGGGGAGGGGCTTATTCCTGAGTTTGACACTATGTGACCCAGAAATTTTATTTCAGTAGCCTTCCAAATACATTTTTTCACATTTAATTTTGCTCCAAATTCCTCCAGTCTTTGGCAAACTTTTGAGATACGAATGCTCAATTCATTTTCTGAATTAGCAGTGACCAATATATCATCAAAATAGGGGGTGACGCCTTCGAGTATGAAGAGTCTCCACTTTATCTTGGAATATACTTATGTTGCTGAAGCTATTCCGAATGGTAGACATTTGCATCTAAATAAACCTATATGTGTAGTAAGTGTTAGAATGTTCGCAACTTTGTTGGTCACCGGGATTTGGTGAAAGGCTGAGTTAAGGTCTAATTTTGGAAAATATTTAGACTTTTGGAGCGACGCTATGATTTCTCTTGAGTTAGGAACGGGGTATATGTGTTTGTTTAGTGCTTTATTGACTGATACACAGTAATCGCTGTACAAACGTATTTGGCCATTTGGCTTGGTTATTACAATCAGTGGGGTAGCCCACTTGGCTTCTTCTGTTGCTTCAAGCATGCCATCTTTAACCCATTGCTTTATTTCCTCCACTATTTTTTCTTTCTGAGCGTAAGGAATCTTCTGCTGTCTACAAATTATAGGCACTGCTTCTGGCGATAATTCTAATAAAACTGGTTTTGTTTTTATCATTCCCGGTTCTCCATCAAAAAGTTTAGGAAAACACTGTCTGATGTTTTTTTCAATGCCAATATTTTTGACCCAAGCAATTTTTATTCCCAGTTGTTGGAACCAATCACGACCAATAAGAGGATTTATAGGGGCATGTACTATATATAATGGCAATGTAACTATTTTTTTCGCATTATTTGAAGTAATTGGAGCCTGAATTACTCTTTTAATTTTTATAGCGTTACCATTGACGTCTCGAGCCTTCATATTCGTATGCATCAGTCTAAGTGGCTGTCTCATATCTGCCACAATGGTTCTCCAATCTTTAATGGAAAGTAATGACACCCCACTACCGCTGTCAATTTCGATCGATAGGAGTTTTCTGTAAATTTTGACAGTTATTTCAAATTTTTGTGATTGGTCCGAAGACACATTATTAATTGTCGAAAATTCCTCTTGTTTATGTTTTCTCCTAATGCTCTCTTGGCTGTTATTCTTTGTATAATTATCGAATTTTTTATTTCTGCACATTTTTTCCCAGTGGCTGAATTTATTGCAGTGTTTACAGTGTTGGTCTTTATAAAAACATTCACGTGCCATGTGACCTAGTTTTCCACAGCAAAAACACTTAAATTCGACTTTTCTTAATGTCTGTTGTTCCACTTTGATCAGGCACCCTTCTATCTGGTTTGTCTACTTTGTGGACTTCATAAGGATCGTTGTCCGCTATTTTCATGGCCGTAAATTCCTTTGATTGCTGCAACACAAGTTCGTGAACAATACCACGTTTGATAGCTACTTTATAGTTAATATCCATATCTGCCAATAACTGCTGTCTCAGACTAACACTGCTCATTCCACATAAAAATTGTTCGAGGAGGGCTTCCTCCAGGTATGAATCGTAGATGCAGTTTTTTGCGAGTTTCTGCAGGGCAGTATCAATCTTGTGTCCATTCGTTCTTGCTTTGGCGGAAATTTCTAAAGTGGAGTCTGGCAATGTATCTAGACTCACAAGGATTAAAATAGTCAGACAAACTATCTTTGACCTGTTCAAATGTTAATTCTTCCAGGGTTTTAGGTTCACAGAGTCTATTTGCGATCTGAATTACTCCTTTTCCAGCGAAACACAATAAGGTTGCTGTTTTGCTTTTATTGTCTTTTACTCTGTTAATGATTAACAGTTTTTCAATTTGTTGGACATACAGGGGCCACACACTTGCCTCTCTGACATCAAATTCGGATATTGCCGGCTGCATTATGATACTTAGTCAATTTAACAAAAATATAAAAATATTACGATAACTTAGTCAATTTAACAAAATATAAAAATATTTTTCTTAGTAGTTTTATCTCCTCATGAAATCAAATAATTAGACACCAACATATTCGGCTGTCAATGCATTGATTGTTATTACTGAGAATTACACCGTTGAGGTTCGTAATCAACTGTAACTGCGTCAATTCAGTGTCCAGTGGCACTCTATTGCTCGCTGGATTGCAACTATCAATAACACAATATAAAATAATTAATGAGGCAGCCCGGCAAGTAGGTTTAAATAACGAAGATTTATTTATAGGATTATATATGAGTTAATCACTATTAATATATACAAAGTATGAATAATATACACATGCTATTATTATTATATATAAATAAGGGGCCCGAAGGCAGAGTAAAATAATAAAGAGATCGGTACGACCTGTTATAGTTCCCTATGTTTACTTTGGCATGTCCGGAGGTAAACCTCTCCACAAGGCTAGGTGAAGCAAAGGAGCTTACTGGAGCACCTGAGGAAATTGCACATCTACCTTTCAAGAGCTTCACTTAGCAAGTGTCCTCTCTCATTTCAATATTAGATCCATTACTTGTCATGCCTTGATTTTGGAGTAGCCTCCCTTCATTGGCCATCCGCTGTGTCTCTTTAGATCCTATACGATCCCTGATTAGATAATGCCACGCCTTTAGCATTGTCTATTTTAAGCAATGGCTTTGTTTACATTATCTAACCTTCTTGATGAATTACTTTATAGTTTAGCATTAATATATCATTTAATTATTTACAATGCACCATTAGCAATCCGTTATCTTTTTCATTTATTTTTATTACTAGTTAACCATATTTTTTTATATACATACACATACACACACATTTAGCATTTAATAAGTTTTCTTCCCAAAGGAAAAACTTCAAACTGATGTACTTAGAAAGTAATATATAATGATCTGCAATAAAATATGATCATTACTAGTAATATTTTTTTGCTTCTTCCTATCATAATATCAATACTTAGAACAATATTACAAACTTTAACAAATCTTTTATTTAAAAAAAACAAAAACATCCATATATATGTAAGTAGTCAATTCTTAAATACTTTATAGATTAAAAAGCTCTACTTGAAAAGAAATATATCAGAAAATTAATAATTTTAAAATTATAAAAAATTTCAGATACAATTTACCTATAAATCATTTCTTCTAATCTAATCATACTATTTTTTACTATTTGAAATATAAAAATAAGAAAAACATAGATTTCCCATTTAAACAAGTAATATGTCTAAATGCACTAAAACACAGGCAACGGTGAGCACTTTCAAGAAGTTTTGTCTTCTCATAATCATAGCAAATGGGTTATATGAGCATGATAGAAAGTGTATATGACAAATATTTAAATATATGCAAAATGGATTAGAAAGTCCACTTTTTGTAGAGAGAAGTATGCTTTCTTCTGGTTTATAGCATAGATATTGTTGGTTATAAGCCATGTTTCTTTAACGTTATGTTTAGAGTCATGGCATTCTATGCATGTGATGGAATCATAGGACTGTTCAAATATATTGCTATTGGATCTTTGGTATTCTAAAAAAATAGAATTATATTTGGGTTTATTCTGAGCTCTTTACTATACATATCATTGCTCAGAGACACGAATGGAGAGAGACATCAAAAATCCACCAGTCATATATTTAAACTGTCCTTTGCTCCATCACATGCATAGAACATCATGCCTCTAAATGTAAAATCAAAGAAGCATGGTTTATAGCCAAATAAACCAGAAGAAAGCATGCTTCTTTCTCTCTAAAAAGTTGACTTTCTAATCCACTTTGCATATATATTTCAATATTTGTCATATATATTTTCTATCATGCTCATACAACCTACTTGCTATGATTATGAGAACACAAAACTTCTCAGAAGTGCTTAGCCAATTAATATTACAATTTGTACTTAGTTTCATCATTGCCTAAGTTTTAGTGCATTTAGACATATTACTTGAAATATAATAATTCAAGTTTATTGTAGTGAAATATGATGATGTGAGATCACGATTTCATGAATATAATACCAATAGAACATCATATGCATTGGACTTACTTATTTATGTTTAAGTAAAAAATTTGTTTTTATTTCACCTCATTGAATTCTGGATATAAATAGCATTTACTATATCCATTTCCAGTTCTTTTTCTTATTCTCTCTTTATTTTCTTTTTATTTAACAATGTAAAATCACTTGGGTTGATATAGTATTTGGTCATTACAAGCATTTTCTTCCACCAATTGGGATTATGTCTTTGTTCAGTTACTTTCTATTCTTTAATTATACAAACAAGAATTCTGATCCTAATTTCTTTTCTTTAAGCATATAAGCATGTACACTTGCCAAATATGAAATGTTTTTGACATTGAGTGACCAATATCAATGGAACCAGTTTAACCAAATTGGGAATTCTTACCCGTGATCTTACATGTGATCTAAAAATGATCTGCCTCACAATCTCCAGTTAGGAAGCAATACCAATTGCTCATTGGTGAAAGAAATGGTTATAAAATCAAAGGTAATAAAGATAAATGTTTTGATTTCATTTTTTAAACATAGATACATGAAATGTAAAACTCTGACTAATGTGGATTATTAAGGTCTTGAACCCAGGATTGTAAGTTTAGCTAGGGAGATGAGTTGGAAATTGATACTACGGTTCTAAGGGAAACTCATCTTTTTAAAGACCAAATCAGACAAATGAAGTACTGTAAAGATGTTGATTTATTGTTACTCTGTGTATTGAATTTTTTTTACAATATATATATATATATTGATCATCACACTTTTATAATAAAATCACTATAAAAAATAATAGCATTGTGTGGATTGTATTACTTATGGAAGTTAGAATGTTAACTAAATCAATACCACATAAGTTATAGAAGTACTTACGGGTGCCTATTGTTGGGCAGATCATATATTAGTACAATCAAAGATTAAAGTGATAAATGTTTTTAAAAATTGGTCATGTTGTAAACATACTGGTGGAAAATTTGAAGTAATTGTAAAATATATGTTAAATTTCAATAGAACTTAAACAATAAAATGGTTAATTTGATTTTTAAGCTTGTTCTGTTGCTGAGACATGTAATTCTCTTAAGAAAACCATTGAGAGCAGAATAAACATACATTGAGGTCACTTAAAAAAAGAACATCAATTGATTCTTTGATCATGATTGTATTATTAGAGATTTAATTAAATTGATAAATGTCATTCTCTTTTTGGAAGAATCATAAAATTAAAATTAAATTTCATATGCAATATAAGAGGCTGCAGTTATGCTGAGATTTAACTACTAATTAAGAAGACTTAAAAATCATTGACAGACTGAAACTTTAAAAGAGACTACAGATTGTGACGAATTTAGAATTTTTTTGGCACACTTGAAAATTGATATTATAATTATGCTAAATCAACGAATAACACTCTTTTACATGGTAATGATAACAATTTAAGCAGACGAGGAAATATTTTGATTATCTTTTAGATAATCAACACAGGAAGTCAAGTGACTGATCTTAATGATATGTTATTTAAATCAACTCATGAGATTAATTATCTCATACAGCTTTAAGAAGTTAAAATAATTCTTTATGATCTTAATAACAAAAATATGTGCAAATCCTTATGTATCATACAAAAAGTTTTAAAATATGGTAATTTTTTAATTTCAACAGTGTTGGAATTGTTTAGGAAATTGTAGATCCGTAAAGTTGTGCATCCTAATTTTATAAATACTTCTGTTGCTCTAATTTATAAAATTAAAAGGAGATGCAAAGACTGCAGTATCAAAGAATATTACTATAATCTACTTTCAATTATGAACAGCTTCCAGATAACATGATTTTAGCACAATTGACATGGGTTTTATTGTCAGGTAAATACAAGAAAAGTGTCACAAGCAAAGGGATATTTACGTATTGCTTTTGTATTAATTTGGTTATCAGACATAAGCCAGTTAACTGAGAAGTGATAATGCTTAAAAAATCAATTGTATAGCTAATGTGAAGCAAACCAAGACAATGTATATTCAAAAAAGTGTTGAGGTATGTCTATAAATATTAAAAAATATCCTTTTTTAAATTCTATCTAAGGGTCCCAATACTCTAGCTGTGTCATTATTGCAAATAGCCAAAGTTCTATGAAGAAGTGGTTTTACAAGTTGTGGAAAATCTAGACAAATTTCTACTACCTGTAATATGTATTAATGATATGCTTGCTTGCAATCTTTATGATGATGATCTTTGGAACAGCTTGTAGACACTGCATGAAGTGAATACAAGTAAGTGAAATAAGTTTGATGGTGGGATTTTAAATTTGAATGATTACACATAAAAAACAACTTCATCTTCTTGGCTTTTAGATCACAGTATGTTGATGACTGCACCATATTACATCAAAAAGAAACACAAGAAAGAAGAAATATTACTAATGGATACATCCCTGAAATCAAGACTGAAAACTTGAATTGGAAAATACAATGATCTACAGAAATAAATTAAAAGACAGCATTATAAAATGCCATACATCCCTGAAATCAAGATTGAAAACTTGAATTGGAAAATACAATGATCTACAGAAATAAATTAAAAGACAGCATTATAAAATGCCAAATAAGGAGACTAAATGACCAGCAAGTGATATGCATTTGAATAAATTTGTATGTCACAAAATGGTTTGTAAAATCATAAAGACAAAAACAAGAGTCTTTTTTTTTTTCCTTCAGTAGTTAGAATGGTGCTAGTCAAAGGGAAGTGGTTGCCATAGCAATGATTGGAGATTTTGTTAAAAAGAGAAACATTAATGCAAATCATCAAATATAAGCCCTACATGGTTTGGTATAGTTGGTAGAGAGTCCGACTTGGGATTGGGAAATCCCAGGATTAATTCTGGTGTTCAAACTTCTTATTAATTCCCAAGCAATAAAGCCATATGCCTTTTAAAGACTTGCATAGTTTGGTGTAGTTAGTAGAGTGTTGACTTGGGTTCAATTCTGATGCTTAAACTTTTTATGACCTTCTGAGCAATAAAACAATATGCCTTTTTTTTGACAAATATAAACAGAGAAAGATATAAAATATTTTGCTTGAGATATATCTTTAAATGAAGTAAAAGTTTGGGCTATTAAAAGTAAATAAAGAAAGATAATTACAAATATCTGTTGTGAGTTTAGAAGAATTTAGAAAAGATTGGCGGCACTAATCAAGTTAGATATTTTTTAAATGAGTGAAAGGAGGATATTTATTGACAAATTTAGAAAAAACAAAGTTATTTTTTATATTGTTTAAGAAAAAAAAATATAATTGATTTTTTAAAAAAGGATTAAGTACAAAAAATTTAAAATCAGAGAAAGAAATGTTGAAGAATTCCAAAGATGGATGAAATATAAGACTATAACATCATTTAACAAAGAAAATGTTAAAATTGTCTTTTATAATTACAGAATCTCATGACTGAAAGCGCAGATAATCCCTAGTTAAATGCTTATAATCTAAGTAAGCCATAACCATCAGTTCATGTTATATTGATTAAAAAACTATAAAACCCTAAGACTAAATAAAGTTGCATAAATGTATGTGTGTAAGTATAAAATATTAAAGATTTAATCTAGAAAAAAATTAATATGCAAAAAAGTAAAATTATGCAAATACAAAGATAACCTATTTATAAGAAGATAATAATGACACTATTTATGCAAATTAGATTATGTAAAACAACAATGATTATCCAGAAACGTGAGAGTAGCACAGTGCTTAATGTGTGGGTGAGCAGTACAGTGCTTGCAAACAGCAGTGTGTGAGCAGTGCAAGATGCCCAAAATAATATTATGGAGAAAAGTTAGATTAAAATAAACTGCAGTGAAGAAATATGCAGCATTACAGTTCAACACTGTAAAAAACTGTGTGCATTTTTAAGGCTGAGAAATGTACAAGTAGTACAATAACAGTAGAATGAAATAAGATTCTCTATTTGTATCTATGAGTTAATTTATAAAATTCAATCAGCAAGCTGATAGCTGAAGTACCAACAATTTACTAATACTATATTCAGATTATAATAAACTCTTTATAAAGTTTAAAATCTTGATTGTGTGTTATTTTTCAAAAGATAATTTAATGAGGGTATAGTTGCTTAGGCAAAATCTAGTCTCTGTACATATAAGTTTCATTTAAATGATCAACGGTGAAATGGATACAACAACTTCTTGAATCCGCCATTACTGTAACAAAAATAAATTATCGAAAATAATATTTATCATTAAAAATCTTAAAACATAACTATTTTTTAAATCTATATTTTCTTTTTTTTAATAAAAAAAAAAATAAAATCATAATTTTAAACTAACATTCTTAATTTTTTCAATCAATAGTTTGGAAGCATTTCTATTTTGTAATATCACTTAACAAAAATGAATTTCAAGAGAATTTTCATAAATATATTCAACCTGAAGTAAATCATGATATTTTTATTTGTTTACTATCGATATATAAATGAGAAATATGTAAAAATAATTTGATTTTTTTTTTTAAACCTCAGTTTTCATCTTGGCACATAATTCAACAGTGTCATAGATGAAAAGCAATAACGTTGAATTTATTTCATCTGATGACAGTTTGATATGTCTTTGTTTCACAGAAAAATAATAATAAAGTCTTCACTGAAACATTTTATTAAATTTATATTTTATTTGAAAGTAAAGTTCAGGATTTGCAAATCAAATTTTAGATAATTAAATACGAGAATGAAATATGATCCGTATGGTTTATAAATAGAAAATAATATTTTATTTTTCTTATAAGCTGACTTTCAAAAAAAAAATTATATACGAGTAAACTGTAAATATAATAATCCTTTTAGGAGAATTAGTGAATAACGAGCCAAACAACTGCTATACCTTTATTGGCAAATAATTAGATGGCTAATTAAATTAGCTATAAACCAAGTATCTAAAAAATTAATGAGTACCAACCAAACTCTCCATGTTTAGAGATATTATTCTCTTCTCTTCTTCAGATGTTGCTGGCTTGTCCAGTGTCAGTACTAGCATGGGAATCGAACCTGGAATCTTAGATTAGAATCCATGTTCGATTCCCATGCTAGTACTGTCATTGGTCAGGCTAGCAACGCCTGAAAAAAAGAAGAGAATAATACCTCTCAAAATGTTGTGCGTATACTACCTAACCTGTGTGCTATTACTTACAGTTGAATGTATTTGAAATATTTAAATAAAGTTAAATTTTTCTAAAGACATTCAATACTTATATTAGATGATGGAAATAGTCCACTATATAAATACAACTAAAATACCATCATCACAAACCTTCAGATAAATAACATTTGTTTTTTTGTTTTTTTCAAAAATTATCTATAAATCTACCAATCATGGCTCAAAAAGTAATTATTGTTTAATTAATGATAAAAGGGTGTGAGACATATTTCACGGAAGATATTAAATAAAAATCTATATGTTGCTTGGAAGAAATTTGTTTAAAATAAATTATACACATTTTTATAATAGTTACATTTCAAATTTAATAAATAAGTTGATATATTTATAATTTATCTAAGTAAAAATAAAAAAATTGAAATCCATGTTAAGTGTACAATCCTGTTTAAATGAATAAAAAATGTCTAATAATTTATTATTTGTGAATTCAAAAAAAGTTTTGAGCGCTGAAAGTGATAGATTTGAGACAAAATCCATGGACCTTGAGTTCCTAAGCACACAAGGGATCTACTCTGCTACTAACCCAAATGATATTGAGCCTTAATGGTGAATAATTTCTGAGAAAAAAAAGTCGACGATTAGCAACTCCAAGTGCCAAATCTTAATGAAATCATAGCTATACATTGGCTATATAGCGTTGTGCAGTTTCGCATATTGTTAAGTTAAAGACCTGAAAGCTAAAGGTTTTGGGATCAGAGCTCAGCCATCACATAATCTAAAGAACTAACCAATCAATTATTAATATGTTACTGTGATCTATATATATATAAAGGATCAATAAAAATACTTTATGAAAATCAATTGGTGTTTGATGAATAACAGTATTTTCCCAACATTATGTGCTTGTAATTTCTGGTATTGACTAAACAATAAAATGCTATTAATAAACTTTACAGTACTTTTGCACTTAGTAGATTGTTATGCTAATGTAAAATGATCATTGCATTAGCAGCACCAGATATCTTCACACACACACACACACATATATATATATAAGGTATAGCAAGTCTAGCAAGTTTCTAAGAGTGTGAAACTGCAGTTTATGCACGGCTTAGTTGTAAGTACTAAGTAAAAATAAAAAAATTGAAATCCATGTTAAGTGTACAATCCTGTTTAAATGAA
This sequence comes from Epiperipatus broadwayi, assembly GCA_028023455.1. Lineage (NCBI taxonomy): Eukaryota > Metazoa > Onychophora > Udeonychophora > Euonychophora > Peripatidae > Epiperipatus > Epiperipatus broadwayi. The sequence goes on along the minus strand of JAQFVV010012399.1, from coordinate 18,823,741 downwards.
TAAAAAATGTCTAATAATTTATTATTTGTGAATTCAAAAAAAGTTTTGAGCGCTGAAAGTGATAGATTTGAGACAAAATCCATGGACCTTGAGTTCCTAAGCACCAAGGGATCTACTCTGCTACTAACCCAAATGATATTGAGCCTTAATGGTGAATAATTTCTGAGAAAAAAAAGTCGACGATTAGCAACTCCAAGTGCCAAATCTTAATGAAATCATAGCTATACATTGGCTATATAGCGTTGTGCAGTTTCGCATATTGTTAAGTTAAAGACCTGAAAGCTAAAGGTTTTGGGATCAGAGCTCAGCCATCACATAATCTAAAGAACTAACCAATCAATTATTAATATGTTACTGTGATCTATATATATAAAGGATCAATAAAAATACTTTATGAAAATCAATTGGTGTTTGATGAATAACAGTATTTTCCCAACATTATGTGCTTGTAATTTCTGGTATTGACTAAACAATAAAATGCTATTAATAAACTTTACAGTACTTTTGCACTTAGTAGATTGGTATGCTAATGTAAAATGATCATTGCATTAGCAGCACCAGATATCTTCACACACACACATATATATATAAGGTATAGCAAGTCTAGCAAGTTTCTAAGAGTTTGCTCATTTTATTATCCATGCAAGTAAAGAATTATAAGTCAAATATTTATAATATAATTAATTCAGCTTTTTTTCTAAGTTTAGATAATTTTCAATCTTGACTAATTATGATAAACTTTTCAACATTCCCGTAGATTGCTAAGCTAATGCAAAATGGCACCTGCATTACCAGCCTCAGAACAGATCTCGGAATTTATTAATATTATTTAATCAGCTAATCAAGATTAGAAAATATACATATATAGTTTATAATAACCTTATAATTTACAATATGTGACCAACACAATGAAGTGTCATTTATTGACTTCTGAACTGTATACTATGACAATATAAAGCTCAAGTCATGGGTTTCAAAGGAATAACTAATCAAGAGAATTTTCTAACAGTTACCCTTGTTAGCCTTCTATTATTACAGTGCAGGAGTAAAATGTTGGTTATTATATATATTAAGATGGTATTATATATTTTTATTTATATCCAACTTATAATGTATTATATATATATATATTTGTTAATAAAACATATATATTACTAAATATATTGAAAACAGATTGACAACACTAAATATAAGGTAATCAAGATCTTAAAAAAATTAATTATAATTTGGTATGTTAGACCATCAAACATCAGATGACCACCATTCTTTAAGTTTACATAAGCTGTTTTTCACATAAGCAAAACCCTCCATACAGTAGCGCCATTCAGTGCAAGCCAGAGTAATCAATGGATGCAGAAAAGTTTTGTGCATAAAATCGCTATCTAATTCATACTCATTCAATGTCCCCAGATTAGTTTCTAGCTTGTGGCTTTTTTTCAGTGAGGAGCCTTGGATTTGAGAGCACTGCACCTAGATTTTAGGATTTAATGCAACCCTCCAGATCCAAGGCTCCTCACTGATGAAAACCACAAGCTGGGGATATTAGATGAGTAGTCACTAGATAGGAATTTTGTGCACAAACCTATCTGCATCCATTGATTACTCTGACTTGCATTGAGTGGTGCTACTGTATGGGGGGTTTTGCCTCTGTGAAAAATTTGTTGTGTTAATGGTAGTGGGTGAATGATACACTCAATTGTAAGAATAAATTAAAGAAAGAATATAAATTAAATTTTGTAAATCAAATGAGTTTTAATTGCACATAAAAATTTGTTATCAATAATTTGATAAACCCCAGTAAAGAAAATTAGATCTGGAACCAAAGTAACAAAATAAAATTTTTACTTGCTATTTGACTATTATGAATGTCACTAAAATTAGAAATAAAGTGTTAAATTTTTAAAAGAAAATACTATGTGAAAGAAGGGATGGGATATCTGAAAATGATATAAAAAGGAAATTTTGGGTTCAAAAGATACTCTCTTTATATTGTTTTAAGAAGCTACACTATGCTATCTGGATTCTGGGTGAATTCCTTTCCCATGACTATCCATCTGCATGGCTATAAAACTTTTTATCCATTGCCCAAAGAAAGAGGAACAATCAGCAAGCTAGCTGAGGACATACTTCAACTTTCAGTGCAGACTTTTGCAAATATTATATTGTAACAACAGATTGCAGTTAGTAGCAGAATGCCATTCCAGTTGAATGATTTGTAAGGTAGCCAACTGGATACATGAGCTCATGTCAGCCAATGCTTGTCTTGTTCAATTGGACCTCACGAAAGGAGCAGTGTCTCAATTTTGGACTAAATAAATATGAATAATATTACAAATGTGCGATTAGATTCATTGTGATCAAAATTGTTAATAAATTTTGTTTGAATTATTTAATTAAAACTACAACTGTTAATGAAATTAAATAGAAGCAAGAAAGCGTATCATATATAAATAAGTTCAACCTCCATGTAATATGTAATTCTTTCTTATATATAATGGTTTTGTTTTTATCACATATTGGTATTATTATTTAATCAGTATATAATTTAATGAAGTTAGATTCGATCTATCCCTTAGAGCTGATTAAAAGTTAGTTATTTTACATGAGCAATAGAATTAAGAATCTCATATAGATTTGATTTGTTTTTCTAAATAAACCTTGACTGAGGGAGATTTAATATTATTACGTAATACCATTTAGTTATGTGCACCCAGGCCATCTTCTTTTCAAAATAGGGATAGATTCATAAAATTAATCATTTTTGTTCGCTTGTATCTTGGTGTGGTCTCGCATTAATCGGTAGCCATTTAATGTTATTCTGACAGTCTGCATATACCTCTCAGGAATGTTCTTGTATTTTGCTCTGTATTTAGTGTTTATTTAGAGTAAAGTTTGCTTTTAGTAATGATTGATAGTAATTGATGTTAGTGGAAGGAGAATTGAGTGTGAGGAATTTAAAATTATGGATCAAATCACTTCATTCTATTTTATTTAGGTGTGGAATTAATAAAAGATATTTAAACTAATTCTTATGTTTTTATTTATCATTTATTATTAATTATTAAAATTTCTTAACTGTTTGGTGTTAACCATCTATTAGTTATTGCAATATGTTAGATGGAGTAATAAAAAAATGTACCTGTGTTGGGTGTTCATGCACATAAATGATTAGTTTATTGTGGCGTGTATGATTGCTAGTAAAATAAATTATGACCAGATTCCTAAATATGGAGAACAAGGTTATCCTTTGTGAGTCTAGCTCCAGGCAAGCTTTGTCCTGGTGGTGCCTGCTAGTGATGATGCATGTTATGTATTTGTCAACTTGTATCACCACAATATATTAACTAGTATTTTGTTTCACAATAAGAGAACACTTCACTATTGATTCATGTGCATACATATAATTGAAAAAGATACAACCACTTTCAGAATAAAGGCATTTACAATAGTTACTGATAGAGAAACAGTAAAAAGGCATTGTGCACTAAGTTTTTCAGTTATGGATAGTTTGAGTTAGAACGGTTTATCATCCTTGGTTTTAATAGCAAAGTACTCATATATAATATATGGGTTTGAACACAGACTATGCATGAAGTGTTAGAGTGACTTAAGGGCAACGTGGGCATGAGAGTAATATTGCAATCAACAAGCAATTTGGACATTCCATGATCAGATTTTCAATAGTATGGATGGTTGAAGAGTTGCAGGATGGAGTAGATTGAAGCCTGCCCATTAAAGTTTGAAGAATTACTATCTTAATATAAACCAAGCACTGATTATATATATATGAGGGAGATGATGATCTGGACCAACTGATGAGTGCTGGTTCAGCATGAAATATGTATATTTGAGATCATTTATTTTTTTCACATATGTGTGATTATGTGTATCAGTTGTATGAGATAAAGTGGATAGGTGAAAGGATCTTGAAAGTCTGAGTTCAAATCCCCTGTATCACATTTAAACTCCAAGTATATGAATTATGCTTGTATTTCAAAAATATTATATATATAATTTACAAATCAAAAAGTATTTTTTAAAAAAATGTTTGTATTCAAAAATGGTAATAAATTGGGGTAAAGATTATAATAAATATATAAATAGTATTTGCAAGTTGTTGTTTTTTTTTTTAATAAAATCATTTACAAGACTGTACATGTAGTTATTCATACAAGGAGAATGTACTGAAAACACTAAATATATATTAGTAAATTGCCTTATTACAAACACATCACTGAATGAAATGTATATAAAAAAAAAAACCCTCTATGAAATGTTCAAGACAATTATTTTAATCGCAGTAGGATTTAATGAACTTATATGAATAAATAGAACAGAATTATTTCAACACAAATCTACACTCACTGATTTAATTTTCTTTAAAAACTTTTAAAAAATTTCAAGATCTCTTTGGTACTATATGTTTTTCCTTTTTCAATTTAGATGTCCAAGATGAATTTATTTAATGCTTTTCCATTCACATAATTTAATTTTCAAAAGAGATGACTAAAATAAATTAAATTTGGATGCAAGTTGAATACTGCTATTCTGAAACTGGAATTTGAAAAAAGTCATAAGCAAACATATACATAAACTTCTATAATATTTTAATATTAGTATACTTTATATACCTGGAGTCTAGATGTAATATAAGGGATATCAACACAGACTTTCAAGCTCTCTTCAGCCATCTACTCTAACTCATACAACTGATACACATGACCACACACATGTGAAAAAGACAATCTCCAATATATGTATTTTGTGCTAAATCAGCACTCATCAGTTGTTTCAGATCATCACTCCCCTCACATAAGTATTATCAGTGCTCAGTTTATATTAATATAGCAAATCCACACACTTTAATAGACTGGCTTCAATCTACACCACTTTCCAACTCTCCAGCTATCCATACCATTGAAAATCTGCTAGCAAACTCAGTTATAAAAAAGGTGAATAGTTAAAAAATTTATATCACAGCATATTTAATTATATGCTATATGAATGTCATGCATTCTATGCTATATGATTATACAGAGAGACTGCTGTTTGTGTAACATTTAATTCTATGATTCTTAGTGAATTTACAAATAGTAATGGATTCTATGTATATTAAAAATAATGTGTGTAGACAGCTATAATGATTTAACTTTTCAATAGTACAAAATCCCTCCCTATTGGCAGATTCAATTAAAGTTACAAACTTTTGATTGGTCAATTACAGAATCAGCAGGAAAACTATATTTATCTTTTAAAACTATATTTGTTTTATTTTAGTTTTTAAAATGCAAATTAATAATTCATTAGATTATTAAAGTGAAGGAAATTTTTTTATAAATAAATTTCTCTTTATAATTGATGAAAATAATTTATAGTGGTAAACATAAAACACGTTTGTAATCCTATTATAAATTGAAACCGTACATTGTTGATCTTTCTTTGTCAATTTGCCTTCATAAAAAGTAAACATTTCCTACTACAATCTGCATTTTTCTTTTAAAATAATTTATATTTAATACATATTTTGTGAAAAAAATTATAAATGTGTAAAAAATAAAAAAAGGTTCCAAAACATATGTTTTCATTTGAAAAATTAAAATGAAAAATTGAACTGTCAAAATTTATTAACAAGCGATCTCTGGTGGAGAACAGAAGAAACAACCAATCAGCATCTTGAAAGGCAATGTTTGCATCATTGTTATATTGTTAAATTTAATTATTATTGATTTATTAGTTGTAAATAAATTCTAAATGTGGCAGCATCATTGGGTATGATTTTCTTGATATAATAACTGCAAAGCTGGCATAAAGACATTAAAAATAGCAGTTTAAGAGTGATGTAAAGCCACATACATAAATGATCATACAGTACAATTTACAGGTTAATTTTTAAAAAAATCAATTTTAAAATTAAATATATATATTAAGACAATAAAATAAAAAGTACAGTATAATTCTATGAAGTTTTTAACAAACATATACACATTTAGATGTATTACTGATTTCCCCCTTCATTTGTATTTTTAATTCAAATTTATATACATTTGCATAATGAAGTGGTTTCTTTCTTTTCTATAACCTAAAGCTGAGCACACTTTTGGTGATGTTTATCATAATCATAGCAGTGCATTCAGCTTTAGATTATAAAGAAGAAAGAAACCATTTCATTAAGCAGATAGATCTATGTATTTATTCATTAATGACAAGGGATAAATAAAAAATAAGCAATAAAAAGAAATAAATAAAATACTGTATAATAAGTAAAAAATATTTTTTACAATTAATGAAAATTAAATTTGAAATTTAATCCAAATTAAAATTTATGCTAAAGACTTTTTTAAATGTAACACATGAAAAAGAAAAAAAACCAAGTTATTAGGCTTTTTCATATCTTTGTTTGCAATGAAAATTGATCTAATAAAATGCAAAAGATAAAGCATCTAATAGATATTAAATTATTATTTGTAATTTATTATGTTCATTTGTCATTATAAGAAATGTGATGTTTTATGGACGCTTGCAGCAGTGCCTAGTGATTACGATGTGAACTAAAAAAAATCAAAACATTTTATTTTAAAAAAATTTCATTATTTCTGTTTGCTTTAACTCTTGCTATCCAGATCATGTGAGATCTAAATTTACTCCCTGGCAAAAATTACAACTAAATTCAATTATTAGTATTTAATATTAATTGGCACTCCAGACATAACATTATTAATAGAGTATATACAATTTACAATATATACATGAACCCAAAGCCATTCAAAAATGATAATAAAGATCTATACAACCTGTACAGTGCCTAGAGATTTGCTTTTTCCATGTTTGGAGGCACGTTGTCCATAATAGAAGTATATATGGTGATATCCAACACCGAGATTAAAAGTCCATCTGCATACTTGTTACTTTTCTTCTATACTATGATTAGTTGGTCTTTGTTAATGTGGGTAAATTCCATATCCACTTTAGTGTATTCATTTAGTATTTTATCATTGGTATCAGTTTTCTTGCATCTTTAAACAAGTGATTGACGTTTGCATAATATCTTTCTCTCACTAGTATGCATGGTCACCACCTGCTTTAATAGATATCTTAACTATAGCCTGTGACCAGAATTTATTCAGATTATTTTTTACCCACACTCTTTCATCAGTACTCTCAGTCTATTCATCAAGATCCTCTGTAGGTTCAATGTTTGTTAATTTAGTCTACAGCTTTTGATCTAAATATCCTTCAGGTGATTTTCCTGATTTGGCCACAAGAGTCAAATGCTGATAGAGTAGTGTGATTAAAACTGTTTCCTGTATTTTTGTTTTCCTAGTTTTGTTAATGGATGACTTTAGGTTTTGAATGATATCCCCCCCCCCCATTCTTGCATAGCCTCCTTGAACTTTTCTGATGAGAAGCTAATTCCGTTATTTGAAACTAAAGTTTCAGAAAGACCATGGTACAAAAAAAATTTAATGTAATTTATCCAGGGTATTATCAGAACTAGTATTTTCAACTATTTTATATTCAGCTCACCAATCGATTGGACCACAGTGACTATGGTCTCCCTGCTTTCATCACTGCTTCAAATGTTGCTAGTGATTTTTACACACGATAGACAGCTACCACATTTTTATTATAACTTTCAATATCACCAATAATGTTCAGCCACTAGACCTAACTATGGGCTAATGCTTTGGTTTGACAATACCTGGAGGATCTTTATACAATAACTTAAATATTTGATATCTACCCTTTTCTGGAATTAACATGTGATCACCCATTAGAATGCAGCTTTTGCAGATAATTTCTCATAAGCTTTCTATAGAACTTTATGTAGAAAAGCTGGATGATAATTTGGCCTACCAATAAGAAGTTGGTTTATAATCCATGACAGCAGCAGTCATCATCTATCCATGTGACTACTGTTTTGCTATTAAGGGTTTGACTCTTTAGCACACCAATAGTTTACTTTTGATAGGGTTTAGTCTGGTCAGGCATACCCAATAGAGCATCAGCATGCCCTATGTGCTTTTCCTTCCTGTATTCCAGTACATAGTCATAACCTGCAAGAATGTTCAGCCATCTTATAATGAGAGAGCTAAGATGTTCAGAAACCTGTTTGTTTCCTAAAATTTCCAGTAGAGTTTATGATCAATTATTACAGTAAATTTATGTCCATCAAATATTGATGAAGTTTTGCAAGAGCTTCCTTGTCCAACTCACTAATATTTTTCTCTACTATGGACAAGGTAATGGGTCATTCGCTTGACTAAGAGGGTGACCTAATATTGCCCCAAGCTACAAACTAAGATGCATCAGTCATAAGAATAACATCTAAATCGCTATTATAATGAACTAGAAATTTATTTGATATTAACATTGACTTTGAAGGCAAAAATGCTTGGTCTTGCTCAGGTTCCCATTTTTGGTTCTTTTTTAACTTCATCAAAATAATTTACAAACCCTAGAAAAGTCTGCAATTGTTTAATATTATTAGATCTTGGGGTTTCTGTTTTATCCTTTTCTGGGGCAAGAGATGTGCCATTTTTTTGAAATGATATGGCCTGAAAACTTAATTTCACAAGCTTTTCAGTTGGATTTAAGGGTATTAAGCTTGGCTGCCATTTCATCAAGTTTTTTTGCATACACCGATTAAATGAATTCTAAGTTTATTTTCAGTAGTAGCAGTAACAAGAATGTCATCAAAAAATGGAATGACATGCTCAACTTCATTAAAGAGAGTTTCAATTTTTGACTGAAATATGCTGGGGGCAGAAGTTATCCCAAATGGAAACATGTTGCATTTAAATAACCCTACATGCATGATTAATGTAATATTTCAGTGGCTTTCTCAGTGACTGGTATCTGGTGGAAAAAGCATATAAATCTAATTTTGCAAAAAAAAAAAAAAAATTCTGCAGAGACACTGTTATTTCTCTCTCATGTTGGGAAGCGGGTATGCATTTTTACTAATAGCTTTGTTAACTGATCCCCAGTAATCATAACACAAATGAATTTGTCCATTGGGTTTAGTAATAATTACTAATGGCATGGCCCAATCAGATTTTTCTGTAGGTTTTAACATACCTCTCTTAACTAATTTGTTAATTTCCTTTTCTACTTTTTCTTTCTGGATGAACGAAACCTTACATGATTTGCAAATAACTGGTATGGCCTCATGGATTATCTTTAATGAAACAAGTGTCATTTTAATTTTACCCAGTTCCCCATTAATCAACCTAGGAAATTTATCCCTCATTTCCATTTCTAATTCAATCTTTTTTACGAACGTGAATTTAATTCTCAATTTTCTGAACCATTCACATCTGATTAGTGGATTAATTGGAGCATAAACTAATTATAGGGATAACTCAAATACTTTTCCCTCTATTCTACTCACAACGATTTTGAACACATCTTTAATTTTAATTGTATTACCATTTGCATCCAATGTTTTTAGTTCAGTTTTTTCAATTGCCAGGAGTTCTGTATAATTTTCTGCAAAAGACAATCATTCCTGGACTGATATTAGGGTGGACTGATATTAGGGATACCCCACTACCATTGTCAACCTCCATAGATATGGACTGGTCACACAATTTTTTATTTTAGTATTATTTTATCTCCTTCAGATGTCAACATATTTTTAATATACTATTAAATATACTCATCTGACTATTTCTGTCTTTACCAGGTTCGTTCTTTTTATTTCTACACATTTATTTTGATGTGACCTTTTTTTCTTACAAATCTTTAAATGTTCCTTCTTGCAAAAACAGTTGCTGGCCATATGCCTATTTTACCACAAAATAAAAACAAATAAATTTTTTTCTGCTACCATTATTGTTTTGAAAAATTATTTGATTCTTTCCTGCTTGGATTGTGCATTTTGAAAATGTTAGTCTGCATATTTCCATATTCCTTAAATTCGGTAAATTTACGAGATTGCTCGAGAACTAGTTCATAAGCTATCCCCCATTTTATAGCTTTATTATAATTTAAATCATGATCAGCCAATAATTGTTACCATAAACTGTCACTTATCATATGCCTTAGAAATTGCTCTAGGTGGACTTCATCAAGGAAAGATCCATAGACACAATTTTTTGCCAGGTTACAAAGAGCAATATCATAATCTTTTACACTTGTATCCCTATCTTGATAATGGTCATGGAAATGAAGTCTGGCATCATGCCTAGAGGGATGGGGATTATTATAATTTAATAATCGATCTTTAGTTTGAACCCTCCAATTAACAATTGCATTTTAACCGATCTTTCTATACACATATTTCAAGGTTTGAAATACAACTGTGCAAAACTGTTGCTATCCAGATAACATGAGATCTAAATTTATCTCTTAATAAAACTGCAGCTACTAAGTTCAATTATTAGTATTTAATATAGCTCTGGATGATTACATTATTAATAGAATATATACATGAACCCGAAGGCATACAAAAAATTATAATGAAGATCTATGAAACCTGGCTTGCTTTTCACACATTTGAAGATAAGTTCTCTGCAATAGAAGCCTAAGGTATGCATGGTGATGTCTAGCACTGATGTTAAAAATCCATTTGCACACATGAAGCTTCTCCACATGAGTGAGTCTCTTTTTGCACTTGGCTGGCATAGATTAGTTATACAATTTCTTCTCTTCTGGTTGTTTCCTATTTCTGATCCCACTGATAAGTAATTAATTTATTCTTTAGTTCTATTGACTTATTTCTTAAGTGATTACTAATAACTGAATCTGGAAACACAATCATTTAACTATTTTAGATCTACACACACCCTCACCACACACACACATATATATAGTGAAAGAATTTAATTACTCATCTCTAGAGATTTAACTAATTACTATTTCATTCTACTTAGGAATTAATCTTTTCTGATCTCATTCTATTATTTATTGTTTTTTCAGTTTTATTAATCTTTGAAAGACTAGATTTTAATTTAACGATATCTACAAAATCAGCAGATTCAAGATACCTGACCTAATGACCCGCATTTAAAAACAAATGGCAAAGCAACCGAGGCTGTAATCTTTTGGTATCTGATCACTTTTATGATTATGGTCATTAGGCACTTTTATGATTATGGTCATTAGGAAAGTACATGTACACAAACTAATATTTGCATAAAGAAACTCATTTATAAAAAAGTTCAATTATTAAAAAATCAGATTAGTTTTTCTATTGTTGAGTCTCAGTTATAGAGAAAATAAAGTTTTCAACTCTATGCTAACATATGATGATGAATCAATTAATGTATCAGTACTTAAAGATCATACCTTGTGAAACAATATATGAACACTGGAATAAATTCCATTTTTATTATTATATTTCCGGACTGGCTATCATTGTAATCAAGTTAATGCAAGTAATAAATTTAAATTATTTCTTTAATTAATAATCTTTTTTTTTTAACAGCATGCACTAATAAATTGTTTAATTTTATTCAATTAATCCTGATTACCTTTAATTTTTCTCCCCCCCCCCTTTACTATTATAATTATTTATATACATGTTCACATCCATAAAATTTGCTAATTCAAAAAATTCCAAGAATCAAGAATTTGGAATAACATTATTCAGCCAGTGAAAAGTAATAATGGCCTCGGGTAATTCAAACTCTAATACTGAAAAATATTTGAAATTCGTCCAAAACTAATATAAAAACAAATACAAAAACAAAAAATACTTTTGCAATTAATCAATATATCACAAGAATAAAATAATTATAATGAAACAAAAATTAAACTTCAGTTGACGGAGTTCTAAGTCAACTTGTAATAAAATCAACCAAATGACAGAATTAAAATCAAATGAGCCACAGTATAAGTTCTCATCCTAAAAAGGGAAATAAATGAAAAGAAAGCAATTAAACTACTAGTAATCTCAGTTAATTCTAAAATGCTAATTAAATGAAAGCACAAGTTGAAGGAAAGGCTTAGTGTTAGAAAACTGGCAATAAAAAAAGACTATAAAAACAATTCTGAGATGTGATAGCCTTTAATCAAATATATATACACACACCAGTTGCTCCAGACCTTATTTAGTTTAAATAGTTTCACAAATGGAGTATGAAAGATTGGAAATTATTTGAAATTTGCATGATGTAATTGTGTATTACACATCTCTTAGTAACAGGATCCCAGCTTTTATATTTTGTTTGGCCTGATCAGTGGACAATTGCACTGGTGATGATTGAGTGTTTAATGCTCAAATTTAGCTCTTTGGAAAGATTCTTAGTTGTCTGCAGAGGTAGAGACCCTGATTAAATGTTCCAAGCTCGATTCTCCTTCAGGTGGATTAAAACTGTTAAATGATTATTATTTCATTACAGTTCTCCGAATAATATGACTCCCTTATCAATTATTTACTAATCAATATAACTTACTTTCAGTTAAACATTTCATATATATATAAACTTGTAATAGTCAATGAATTTGTTTCCATAAACAGGATTTAAGATTGACAGTTATGACTTGAAGATCCTCCAGGAATAGTTGCTAAAAAGTTTAGTTTTTGCCTAATTTGCATATACATATTTTTCATGACCAGTTTACTGATTTTTGAGATATTTTTTTTATCCTAAGGGAAGCAATCATCTTTGTTTTTATATTTACTTGATCTTTTTTGATAAGTGCTGTTGCTCATAAATTCTTACATTCTTCAAGAAGTATAATAACTACTGTTTCTTATTGCATTGCAAAATGTATACCCTATAATACTAAATCATCCATATACTACTGTTACACAATGCTTTATTTACCACTCTCTTTTACAGTTTAAAGTTTCGATTGCCTCAGCAATCTTCTTCAGAACTTTTAAAAACTGGAAAAGAGGATGGTAAATAAAGCATCGTGTAACAGAAGTAAAGTGCAAGGATGATTTAGTATTATATGGGAAATTCTAATATTCCTAGTAAAAGCTTTATTAATAAATAAAAAATAGTACAATTATAAAATTTATTCAATACTTTAAACAGGCTTTAACCTCTGTTCAATGCGTACAACTTCACGATTCCAAATCAAGATGCTTCAGATTTGCCTATATAAGTGGACATTTAGGTTAAAGATAAAATGGCCATTCTTATCTTTATAAAAGTCGCTATCTTGTGTTGTTGTTTAAAAAATCCCTCTATCAGCAAAATATGCTTGATTATTATGAATTTTAAAGTGCATTGAAAGTATTTACATATGCTTTCTGTGCGCTCAATAAATTAATTACTACTATTCAAAATTTATTCAAATAAATTTGCATGAGAGTTTTGCCAAGTATTTTTTGATGTTTTTATATTTTCTTCCCTGATGATGATCTAGTAGTATGTGGCACTCTTGCCATTCAAGATGAAATCAGTTTATCATTTAAGCTCCAACTTTAATAGTCTACTGAGTACATCATTATTTGTTTCAAATTCTGTTGCAGGGTAAACAAACCATTCTTTATTATTAACTCAATAGTTCTTTATAAATATGGTCCATTAATATATTAAAAAATGACAAAAACAACAAATTCTTTAGCATACTTTTCCTTATCAAATCTTGTTTTTTTATTTTATGAACCATAAATATAAACAATCCATGACAATGACTATATAATACGATTGAAATGTTGGAGAAAAACTGAAATATAAATATTTTTTTTTTTGTAATTTTTAATAAATCAATAATATTTTGAAGTATTTATGAATCCTTTCTCTGACATAATCAAGCCAATCTATTTTTTTTTTTTAAATTTGCATTTCAAAGTAGGCTTTCATTCGCCACCAACTACTAACAGATTAATCAACAATGCAAAGGATAAAATTAGACCTGAACTAATTCTCCACATCGTGTACAAGATGACTTGCTCCCAATGAGGGTGCCAAGCAATGTACTGCGGTAAAACTAAAGCAAATACTGCCACCACAACAGTACATGAATTAAGGCCGAAGGCAGCTCAATATTTGTTGACATGAAAGATTCATTGGTCACACTTTCCACCCAGCTTCAGCTGAGATAACATGCACAGAGCACATAAAACACAAAGTCAAGGAGGCTTGCTTTATCGCAATGATTCTAAAGCGATCAACAGAAGAGATGCCTGCTTTACTACCTCTAAAAAGTGAGCCGTTTAAATATTTTTGAATACATTTGCATACATTACTGTGATATTCGCTAACTATTAATGTAAAGAGCTACGAATATGGGAACACAGAATTCACAAAAGCACAGTTTATCAATTGTTATGTATAGCTTCATTAATTGTGTAATTTTCCCTTAAGTGTTTTGATTCTAAAAATATATATATATATACTGATAGTAATATATCAGAATTAGAGTTTTCATTAAATTAGGAATAAACTATGACAGAAAGTCATATGATATTTTGTTCAATGCAGTAATAATTTATAACTGTAGATTTTATGTGGATAAAGATTAAAAAATTTAAGCTAATTATAATTGCAAATGTTATTTATATATTTTTATAAATAAAACTAATGATTTTCTTCACAAGATATGAGCATAACAAATATTTATTAAAACACTGGCAATATATATATATATATACTTATGATCAACAATAACCAAACATTTCAATCACTGATAGTCCCCAAAGAGCCACCATTTTCCTATTTAAACTATATCACAATAGTGCCTAAATGCTTTTAAATATATATATAATGCAAATACATATAATAAAATAATATATTACCTGATGATATTCCAACTTTAAGATAAATATTATTCGCTTGTTGAATGTCTGTAAAGGAAGTAATTGCTTTGAACCGATGCTGCCCCCATTTGAGAAAAGCTTCAGTTTCAAATGGCATATTTCCTCGATGATGAAGTTTTACAAATGAATGAGCATTAATAACTTTGGATCCTCGAGAAATCTAAAAAAAAGGAGAAAAAATTAGAGATTAAAAATAAATAAATAATTTAGAATATTTATTTTAATAATAATGTCTGTAAAAAGATTAAACTTGACATCAGCATGGATAAATCTATATATGCCCTTCTTCCTTAATCATTGGTCAAAATCCTTCATATTGTTGTCACTCATATGACAGACTCAAATTGCTTCTACTTTCCTTTATTTGCAGTTAAAAACAATCAAACATATTAATTGGGTTTCTATGGATAAGCAAAATCTTCAGCTTATTTAGAAAATGCTTGGCTATCTGACAGAAATTTGCCTCTATAAGCCATTTTTTTCTTCTCTCAAAGATTTTTGAGATTTTCTCCACACGAATTTCGTCTAGAAACTGTTTCAATATTATATAATTCTATGTCATAATAAATACAAATAATTCATGAGGAAAATAAGTATATCTATACTATACTGATGTGCTATTCTGGTTAGACTATTGCTTTAAATTCAAAATCTATGCATCTAAAAATCCAGTTATAATTCCTATGCTAGTACTGTCCTAGTCAGGCCAGCAATACCTGAAGAAGATAGGAGAATATTACCACTTGAAACATTGTGATATATGCTAATCTGTGTATAGTATTTAGAAAGTTTAAATAAAAATTGGATTTTTCTAAAGATATTCACTATTTATTAGTAAATGATGAAATAATCCAACATATAATTATTAATAAAATGCCATCATAATAAACCTTCAGACAAACGCTAATATAGATGTTATTATTTTTTCAATCCCCAAATGGTATTTCAAATAAGGAACTGTTTATCTATTTTACGTTTCACAATTTATTACCAGATGGCGCTTTAAAGAGAAAAAGAAATAGATATTAATCCATAAAGAATTAAAATTTGTCTGATAATAAATTGCAAAATAATGTTACTAATAATAAAACAATTCACACCAATGGCAATAATTGTGGCAAATGTATTTTTTTATATATAAGTCAAAAGCGAACCCGAGCCAGCTGCTTGAAAGGCAGCCATGCTAACCGCTAAGTTGCTGAAACAATAAAATTAGCAAATATTTTATTAGTTAGCATTTGTAAAACGAAAGAGTTATGACGACTTTTTCATTTTATCATTGGGATAATAAATGAAAGATCACTTTACTTTTTTTTTGTTTGTTTGTTTTGCAATTTACTTTTTTTAAACAGATACAAACGCACATTTAATTTAAGAACGATCTTTATTTATTGCAATAATATTCCGTCTTAAATCAAAATGCAAAATTTTAAAAGAAAATAAGAACAAGAACTTTTCTAATCACACTTGGATCTGTTTGTTGAAAGATTTCAAGGTGAAATATGAATGAAGATCAATTCGTTACATTCTTGATTGATGATATACTTTCCATACATGAAATTATTTCTAATTTAAAATAATATTTCAATCACTTACTATCATTATCTAACTTGTGAATTACTTTCTTTAGAGATAAATACATGCGCACATGTATTTAATCACTTGTAGAGGTCGCGAGCATATTTTCCCTTTTTTAAAATTATTTGATTTTCTTTTTTAAAATTTTCATTTAGTACGCTACCATTATTGTTTATTTTTCTTATAATCAAAAATAATAAATACGTATAACGTAAATCATAGCATATTGAATATAATAATTCTTTTCAACTGATCTTTTTTTTTTTTTTATCCTTAGCTGGGATTCGATCCAGGTACTTCTTGAATCTGCTGCCGTAGCTGAGCATTGAAGTATGCATGGCAGCATATGGGTGTTTTAAAGATCTAGGAACTTTACAAAGTAAATCATGCAAGACAAGTCTCATCAATAGCTTCTCATAAAAAAAGCGGGAAGAAAAAGACAGCACAAGATAGTAATAGTTTACAAATTGTCATTTTTTTTACTATATAGAAAAATAGTTAAATAGCCACTCTCTTAATATAGGAAGAAAAATCCTGTCTCATAAAAAAAAGATAGCCTGAATTTAAACCCAGATCATATCAATGCCAAGCAGACGCGTTACCATTGAACAATGAAGTCCTATGTGCTTGATATAAAATGTTACAAAAGAAATAAATTGCAATTAAGTGTGTGGGGGGGGGGGTAAGAAAAAACTACACAACAATTCAAACAAGATGATATTAAGAATAAAAATAAAATAAAATGAAAAATACCAATGATGGTAAAAATATAAGTGAAAAAATAATTAAGAAATTAAAAATAAGAAATGAAGGGGCGGATAAAAGAAAGTGATTAATATTAATATTGGAATAATATAAATTTGTATTTTAACTAATTAAAATTAATTATAGCTAACCACTTTTTAAATTTAATTGAAAGCATTGACTTACAAAAGTCACTATTAGTAATAATGAATATTTTAAATCTACTTAGAGTAAAAAAAAAGAATTGCTTAGACAGCAAAGTCAATGAAAACTTGTTGAAGATGGGAACTAGTGCTAAGCTGATGGACTCTAATGAATCTCAATTGAACAATAGCCTGTCGTCATCAATCACCAAGATCATTATAGCAAAAATTGCACATTTTAAAGAATAACCGTTCCCTAACACTTGGGACGATTAGCTCCAATGGATTTTTAAACACATCCCAAGCGTTCGATTTTTTACTTAAATCTTATTATCCATAAACAGAACAATTTATCTTGTGTATATTTTTTTAAAATGCGATTCTTTTTCTTTCTTTTTGTCATTTTAGACTTAATGATAACCTAAAGAAAATAATGAAGTCTGTGACAAAATTAATCCTGTTTCCTGCGCGCGCACACACACTTCTATATAAACTACGTCTTTTATTATATATAGCATAATGAAAAAGACAAAGATTATAAAGAGAAAGATAGCAAAGATGACTTTGAAATTGAGAATAATAATATTCAAATGCTTTGTTGCTCATGAATTCATTATAAACTTGAATAGCAGAAGTGAGAGAATTAGAGCCGTGATTCGAAGTCCTTGAGTTCTAGAGTTCATCAGTTCTACTGCTGCACTAATCATGAAGAAGTGGTTGATGTGTTTGTTTGTCTTATTGAAAAATTCATCAACAAGAAAGGCCACAATAGTTAAGAGATTCGTCACAGATCAACACTGGGCCAAGTTGCAATGAAGAATAGAAAAGCAAAATACATTATTGTTCAAACTATGGAGGTTCCTGGGATTCCTTACAGCCAAAGGAATAAAAACAGTGCTTTTCGATTGTGATGATAGGAAAGACTTGAAAATTCCATGGACAACAAAAAATTAACAAAATGGTATATCAAAATGTAATAGGGTATTATCATGAGATAATCTAGTTTTTTTTTTTTTCCTCAGTGTCGAAAGTTTATTCATAAAAAAAAACAAAAACAATACAAATGCAGTTAGAAAAAGGTTTATAAGGTAGTGATTGTATGGTAAATTGAAATTTCAGGAAGAACATGGTAAGAGGGGAAGGATACATGTAAAAAGGAAATGGGAGGTGGAAAGGGTGTGTAGTCCAGGCCAGTATGAGATGCATGTCTTCGCTGAGCAAGTGCAGTATGGGTCACAAACATTTAAATGGTTGAGTCCTTTGACAGAGACTGAGAGGATGGGAGTTGGAGGATTGTCCAAGTGTCTGTGAGGAGTGGAGGTGGGGCTAGTTTGGTATCTCTGATTTTGAGAGTGAATTAGGTCCAATAGTTTTTGATTCACTGAGTGTATTCTCTGGTCAAAAATAATAGCACATCGAAACATAGATGAAGAAAACTGATAGTTGCAAAGACCCCTGTTTCTATGGATTCTTGGAGGTTGAAAATGGTGTTCCAGTGCAAGGAAAGGCAGGAGTTGATGACACATCTCACTCCAAGAAGAAAGGGACATTTAAGTAGGAAGTGTTGGAGGGTTTCATTGTCAGTTTTACAGAGCTGGCATAAGGGAGAGATCTTGGTGAAACTCCTACGGTTGACCAAAAATTGATTGGTGGGAAATGAGATGATCTAGTTTATTAAAAAAAAATATAGTGTGCAGAAAGATCAGTGATAAAATAAAATGGCAAGTAATAAGTTGGACGGATTCTATCATCGCAATAAGAAATTCTCTTTGAAAAACTTAATAAAGGGAAGTTATATCATCCTGAAAAAATGCTGCTCATAGAATCACCAGAAATCACTGCTAACTCCTCCTCCTATTCTTCGTCTTATTATTATAACAACAATAATAACGATAAGAAGAAAAAGAAAAAAGGGCAGGAGATATATATTCATACTATTTATATTTATTATTAAAATCTATATACTGTACTAATAATAATAATCTTTAGGAAATACCTTTCAATATAACTCTAGGAGAGAATAATCTTCATAAAGCTGCATAGAGAATATATAATGATGATGATGATTGAAACTAAAAATGGGTCATATTTCCCAATAAACCTTCTCAAAATCAACACTAGAGATTCAAAATAGGCTTTACCACTTAAAAAGTGATTTATTTTAATTGATTAATCACAAAGGTATATACATTTACAATCTTTATCCAGATGCCATTTTTTCATGAGAAAAAAAAAATGCTGAATGGATCAATCTCAAGCATCCCTATTTCCCCACTTCCAGCTAATATTCACATCTTCTTAATGATTAAGCATTCTCTTTAATTTAATTTATTTTTTTATAAACATGAATAAGTGCTAAAGTGAGCATTTGAAATGAAACCTGTGATATAAAATGGCACAAATATTTTGAATTTTATAAATAATTTATTTACAAGATAATCCTAACTCTTTCACACAAAGTAAATATATATTTCTGCATAAATTCATAATATTAACAAGCATAAAAATTAAAAAAATGAAATAAATAAATTATGAATATAATAGAAATAAATAAAATATATTGAATGGTTTATAATGACTTATTAAAGCATTTTCTCTTTTGTTAAAATTTTATAAAGAACCATCTTACTCTGGTATATCTATATAACTAGGTTCATATCCAATATATTTATAAACGATGTAGCATTTATGGGACCAATTTAAGGCAGTCATTGGAGATGTCTATACATATTTATAGCTGGCCTGTAATACACATTTAAATTAATAAGCAACATGTTTTCTCTGATTTTTTTTATCAAGTAAGTTGGCCATTAATAAAGAGTTTTTATTTCTTTTGTTCCTAATTATATTTGCTAAAACATTTTTTTTTTTTTTAACAGGAGAATGATATAGCTAAGTATATAAAAGTTATAGTTCAAAAAGGAAAATAACTTTCCTGACTTCAGCATTATAAATTAAATTTCTGCAGACAAATCTTTTTAATTGTACTGTTCTTTTCATTGGAAACTGCTAAAATGATTTCATTTAAATCAGGGGTCCCCAACCCTATGCCCGTGGGCACCATGGGGCCTGCAGACCATTTTATGTATGCCCACAGCTATTCTAATACGATGAAAAATTATTTATCTGATACAAATAAATTTAATTTGTAAAATTTCTTATAAATTATTGTATTATATTGTAATCAAATTGTAGGGCATACTATACTTTTACAGCGTAAATAAATGGTGCCCGCCACCTGGCCAGTATTATAGAATGTGCTCTTAAGTGCAAAAAGGTTGGGGACCCCTGATTTAAATCATATAGTCCAATGCTAAAGAATGTGGTCACTTCTTTCTTTTACTTAAATCTTTTTTTAAAAAGAATTCTTCCACATTTTTTTTTCTAATTAATAAAATATAATAGATTACTGATTTTTCTTCTTATCTTTTAATTACTATTTCACATAGATCAGTAGATTTGTTATTTTTTTTGTTATCTGCAAACCTAATCAAGCTTTTTTATATATTTATTATGATTTTTTAAATTAAAATACCACATAGATTAAATTCCTTTATTGACATATATTTTAATAAGTTTTATAAATGTTATTATATCTTTAATCCAAATAATGCTTTCTATCATACAGGCACATTCTAAGCAAACGTTGTGCATTCATCTCTTGATTTCATTTTTTTAAAAACAATTTTAAATAATTTATTAAAGTTTATTATTTAATCAATATACTGCTAAATGACTATTTTTAGGCATTAGATTTGTTGTGATGAAAGTCAACAGTAATGAACAAATGTCTAAATAAAGACCAAATTAAACACATTTACAATATTGTAAAAATGGAAATGCACCAGGGACTCTTTATGCGGATTTCTTTTATGCGATAAAGAAGTTCATATTTCACTTAAAATCGAGATTTCCCCATTTTATATACACACATTAAAGTTTACATCCTTTAGATGTCTGTTAGATAAGGGTTTGGCAATAAATTTAAATACCATAGAAGTTTTAGAAAAAGATAATAAAATAGAAGTGGAATCTGTTCTTTTCACAGAAAAAGTGATTCGAGAAAGTCTTCAACTTTCTAATCAATTGGAAAATTATTTTCTCGTTAATAACATGATTATGAAGGAGCTCTTAAATTCCAACAAGAGCTAAATAGTTGTATATCTGGATATTGTCAGCTTCATAAACAATTTGTAAAATCATTGACTACACTGTTGCCAGAAAACCATTAACACAACACGAGACTAAAGTTGGTGCTAATTCTGCTGTTTGTGTTTCCTCTTGTAACGAATCTGATTTCTCACCAGTTCATAAATGAACCGCACATTGTCAAATAGCAATAATGATTAAAATATGTATGAAAAAATGTAAAATAAATTACACATAAAAATATATTGTTTTGAATAAAATTAAATAGTTAATAAAAAAGTAAAAAAGCTTGTTTTGTATCAATTTTTTTCAAATATTTGAAATTTTTTTTAGTCACACTTTATTTCGTTATTTTTTTTTATGTGAATTTTAAAATAATTTCACCTTGATGCTTTGATTTTATATGATTTTTGAAAATTATGGAACATATCCCAAATTTTTCAAGGTAAGTTAAAGTTTATTTTTGTGCGATTTTTTTTTATGTGGGTTTTCTGCAGAATGTATCTACTGCATAAAAAGAGACCCAGGCGTAATTACTTTTTTACATGAATATTAGATAATTGTCCAATCAAAGAAAGTTGTTACTCAAAATGTTGATTTCATTGCTAATTTTATATTTTAAAGAAGGGGAGTGCTTTCATTCGCATTTTGTCCAATATAAAAAACTTCAGCCTATGCCAATGATTGTAGCAAACAATCATTTGCTTTTGTTTTTTATTAGAATAAATTTATATTGCTAAAAGTTTAGTTGTTTTTTTTTTATTAAATAAAGTTATAGCTTGCCATTTTGTGCTAAAAAAATTGATAGATGAAATTTGTTTAGAACAGGGGTCCCCAACCCTATGCCCGCGGGCACCATGGTGCTCGCAGACCATTTTATGTGTGCCTGCTGCTATCCGAACACAATAAAAATTATTTATCTGATACAAATAAATTTAATTTTTAAAATTTCTTATAAATTATTGTATTATATTGTAATCAAATTGTAGGGCATACTATACTTCTACAGTGTAAAAATATAAATGTTAATTATATGTTAAAATTTATTTTTGAAATAAATATTTTTTTGTACATTATGTGTATTATTAACAATATCCAACTATAAATTTACATTGAAAAAAATAAACGGTGCTCGCGACATGGTTGAAAAAAATATAGTGCCCGCCACCTGGCCGATATTATAGAATGTGCTCTTAAGTGCAAAAAGGTTGGGGACCCCTGATTTAGAAGATCCCATGCAGGCATTATTTAACAAGATTGCAAAGTTAAAAAGTTATCACAGTACTAATATGTATGAGACAGTTTACAGCAGGTCATATATGTAAGTATCCATTTTTCAACCTTCTACTTTCAGCACAACAATATCCAAATTCTTATAGATATATCTGCATTATAAATTTCTGAAAAGCAGACTTAAGTTTTAAAAAATATATTGGTGAAAGACAACAACAATAAAACGTTTGATAAGAATGGAATTGACATCAGCAAAAGGATAGTGAAAGATTCCAGAATAATTAACCTGTTAATGATAATGCTATAGTAGGATTTATAAAAAATATGGAATGGCAATAAGATTACAAATAATTTCTCAATAGGGATTTAAAGAGTAGGTCATGCGGGCTTGAATTGGAAACATTAAAGTCTTTTCAGTTTAAGACTCATAGTTTTGTAGTTAAATGGAGATAAAAGGTGGTTGCTGGAGGGCTGCATTAGATCCTAAGATCTAGATGCAGTGCTCTCAGATCCAAGGCTCCTCACTGACGAAGGCCACAAGCCAGAAACTAGTCGGGGATATTGGATGAGTAGGCACTAGATGGGGATTTTATGCACAAGCCTTCTGGCATCCATTGATTACTCTAGCTTGCTGTGTGTGGCATACGTATAGTGAGTTTTGCCTGTTTTAAAACTTAAATAACTAAGAGTGGCAGTAGAAGCAACAACAACAACAAAAAAAAAGAGATGCTATGTACAAGCTGAAATTATATAAGGATAGAAGTTTATTTGTGATTATTACAGTTAGATTTGAAATAAGGTCTTGATGCTTTGTTTGAGATAAAGCTTTAATCAGATCCTGATCTTACATAGTTAGAAAAAACTGTGGATGTAGAAGAAAGTAGTAGAATATATTAAAAATGAGTAATAGTGAAGCAATTAAATAAGAACATAAAAAATGTTATTTATCAGATAGATTTGTGATTTGGCATATATATTGATATAGACTAATTATGAATAATGTATATGGGAAAAAAGGAAGAAGAGAAAATTAACTGATTTAAGAGGCAGAATAGCTATAAGTATTTAAAAAGTAGCAAAGAGGACAACATCTTAAAAAGAGAAGAAGTCTGGTTTGGTATCCATTATTTGTCTTTAATATTTAAATACAAGTGTAATATATATACTTACGGTAGAAGTAATTAGAGAAGATTTGAACCCAGATTTTCAAGCTCCCTTCTTTGGAAATTTTCTAATAAATGATATATGTATCACTGTACATAGGAAGCTCTATGAAGAGGGCTTAATCAGGTAATAATAGCTTGTAACAGATGTACATAGGAAGATTTATGAAGAGGACTTGAACAGACAATAGCTTGTAATAGATGTGAATATTAATTACTACCATGAAATAAAGATTATATTAAAGATATCAAGAATAGCTGTATACTTGCCCACTATCTTTAATACACACATCAATATCTTGGGAAGCCATGTAATATTCAAATGCCTAAATAGTGGAGTGAGCATCAATAGTTTAATTCAATTGGCCATACAACTTAAGAATCTTTAGCTATTAAATCCATTAAACTACAATTGCTTTAAATGACACAGTACAAAGAAATCCTTAAATTGCACAATAAAAGAAATCATTATTTTATCATGTAACTCTAAATTTGAGATAACAAGTGGGAAGGAACAGCAAATTATTATTTATTATCAAAGATTGGGCACCGATTTAGAGTGTGCTCACAGTCATTTTGAAATTAAATACTGCCCAAAACCACTGCTGTCACATCCATGTGATAAATAACATTAAATAATCCACACATGGGCATAATATAACCATTTGTCACAAAATTGCAATTAACATTAATAGTAAAAAATTAAAATTGTATAACTGTGCTTGATCAAATCACATGACTAAAATATACAAAATATCAAAAATAGGAGTAACAAATTTTAAAATACTAAAAGCTTATAACTTCTAAAATACGAATTTAAAATACTTAAACACGTTGAAATAATTTAAATATTGTAATAAACATAGAAACAACTGCAAAAGTATATTATTAGTTCTACAATTAATAATAAATCATATTTTGTATCAATAGTAATTAAAAGAATAATTGTCTAAAGTAAAGAATATTAATTTTACAAATAATAAAAAATTAATAAATCAGATTTTTTCTTATCAAAGCTAGTAATGGTAAGTTTAATTTCTCACACGTGGTTATTTGCTGGGAAATGGTTAATAACAATACTCTGTTGTTTAGATAATCCAATATTCCTTTATTGTTAAAAGGTTGGCTTGACAACAGTTTGAAATTGTTGATTGTTATTGATATTGTCTAAGTGTTGACTGGCTTTTAATGAATATTCCTTTAGGCAGAAATCTTAACATACATATAAATGAAAGATTGACCATTCTTTTGAATGACTGACTATGAAATTTCTTATCTATATTCAGCATGATAATAGCTGAAGCTTATTAACTATAAAAATCTTCTTTTCATTCATGGCAGTTGTCTTAACACCAATTTGAAGATTCCTGATGTTAATACGTTTGGGCTATTATCTTGTGATTTATATCTTTAAGCCATTTCAATTTACTGCAAAAATGAAGTCTAAATAATAAAATTTAGTGGCGTTTGAAAATATAAAAAAATTATATTATACTGTTTTCAAAACAATTTATAATTGCCCATTTAATGGGATTTGAATAAACTTTGAATTAAAAAAATTTCGATCCATTACAAAGTCTTAACTCTCCTATCTATACTAATACATGGGTTAGTGTGAAGGGTATAATTTACTTTTCATTCATAGAAGTTGCCTTGACAACTAATTGAAAATCCCTGGTAATGATAAACTTAGGCTGTTATCATGTTAATACTTATATTTGTTGAACCATTTAGGTTTGCGAAAAAAATCAAATTTATTATCTAAATATATAAACTGATGTCAAGCATTGGTGGTCGAGTGGTCAGCACAGCTGCCTTACAAGCAGTTGTCCCGGGTTCACTTCCTGGCCAATGCTTTGACATACAAATATATATATAAACTGATCATAAATAAGGTGATTGTTATTTTTACTACAACAAGTATACCATGATTCCTTTAACTTGTATTTAACATAGCTTTTCTGAAACTATTATTGTAATTAAATTTTTCATGCACTATGTATACCTTGAACATGAGCCCATTCCAGTATATATTTATATGATAAAAATAATACTTATAAATAATTAAACTTTTTTAATTAGAAAGATTTATCTGATGAAAGATTTTCTTTTCCTAATTATTCATGATCTACATGAAATAATGTCTGGCATAATGACAGTATTAAATATTTCGATACAAAATATAAAGATTAACTTTCTGTCACTTTATTAGATAACAAGTACTTCTAGAAAAATGTTATAACTGCTATTAATAAAATGAATATGAAATTAATTTTAAAATTATTAAAACATAACAAGCGACACCAGGGAGTAAAAGACAAACTTTTCTTTAAGAAATACAATAGGGAAAATAAATAAATTTATAAAATTTAATGAATAAAATTATTTTATCATTTTATAGAAAGAAAGGAGAGGAAGAAAATGTTTATCATTTAGCTAAAAATATTATCATCTATCACATCAAGTCAATATTGACTTGTAACAATAGGATGGATAGTAATTCGACAGAATAACTTATCCTTAGCTTATTTTCAGGTTATTTAAAGTACATCCATTATCGTAGTAATGTGGTGCATCCATTTTTTACAGTATGTCTTTTTCATTCTTTTCTAGTCGATTAGATTATCTCACAGATTGGTCACATGTGCTACAAGCAAGGGTTTATCTAATCTGATCAAATATCCATTTGGTTATTTTCTTTGCCATTCATAGTCTTTTCAAATGTGTTTCATTAACACCATTATTCAAAAGGATAGTATTTTTTTGGTTAAGTATCCAACTTTCATATCCATAGAGTATCAAAAGAAAATGTAAACATATATATGATATTCATAAAAATACATTATTATTGGCTTATGGATGTTTTACTTTTACTTAGATGTTGAATTTTTTCATCTTCTAGTTGGTTTTAGAAAAATTGAAAATTTTATTTATACTTTTCCAATTATATTCAATTGTTAAGGCTGAAGAAATGAGTTTACTCTTAACTGAAAGGAGACTATTTTATTCCTCTTGGAGACCTTAAAGGAACTGAGCTGGGCAAATTTCAAATGTCCGCTCCATATGTTCTTGTCATTACAGCTCTTATTACTATGTGATTATTCATATAATATACAAATATAGATGGGCTGCTCACCAACATTAACCATTGTGGAGAATTTTTTGACTTTTTACCTCCAAGTTTAAGATCAAGAAATAACATGATCTTTCTTCTCAGTTGCCTGATAAAGCAGAATGAATGTTTGTGTGAATGAAAAAAAATTTTTTATAATATATATTTACAATCATGATAAATAAAAATAAATCATGGCCTTATTTCCAGGAGGCTGTAAACTCATCATCCAAGGTTGAAGGCAGAATCCCTTGATTGTGGACCCAGGCAGCCATGTGATAATGAATTTTTATTTAGGTACTTACAACTGCAGATCACTTTCAAGTGAAGCAAGATTGCAAGAACAATCCCATACTAAATGGGACATTATGAAGTTAGAAGAAAAAGTGAAAAGACGATTGATTTAAAAAGTGGACATGTATTCTATTACAAAGACACAAATATTGGAAGTACAAGTGGAGTAGGAATCATTATAAATAAAAAGTGGAAGAACAACATTATGTAGATTAATGGTGTATTGAACAGAATTGCAAGATTAGTTATACAACTTAATAGCAGATACCAAATGCAGATAATTCAGGTTTTTGCCCTAACAAGTTCTCATAGAGAAGTAGTAGAGGATTTTTATATGGATGTACAAAAGGCTTTTGATCATACCAAACAACATTTTAAAATTTTATGGGAGACTTTAATGCTAGAATTGGTAAACAATTGAGAGATGAAAATGCTGTAGATAAATTTGGTTATGGTAATAAAAATGAGAGAGGACATAGACTTGTAGAGTTTGCAGAAAAAAAAACCCCTTTATATTATGAATTCTTTTTTTGAGAAAAATGTTAAAAGGAAATGGACATGGAAGCATCCAAATGAAGGTACAGCAGAATTGGATTATATTTTGACTAACAGAAAATACATATTTCAAGATTGTAGTGTTCTTAATAAATTCAACACAGGAAGTGATCATCGATTAATAAGATGTACGATGATGTTAACGCAAAACTGGAGCGACAAAAAATTATTAAGAAAAACAATATTCACAGTTGATATTCCTAATTTTCAGAAACATTCTAATGAATTTAAATTAGAATTTACAAATAATTTTCAAATATTAGCAGATTTTGAACA
The DNA here is from genome assembly GCA_028023455.1 of Epiperipatus broadwayi. Lineage (NCBI taxonomy): Eukaryota > Metazoa > Onychophora > Udeonychophora > Euonychophora > Peripatidae > Epiperipatus > Epiperipatus broadwayi. The sequence goes on along the minus strand of JAQFVV010012399.1, from coordinate 18,795,775 downwards.
TGATTCAGATTTGAATGAAATTAATAGGAAAATAACTGATATACTTTTAAAAACTGCAACAAAGATAGCTGGTAGAAAAAAGCAGCAATTGACCAATAAAATTTCTACTGAGACTAGATAATTTAAAAAGAAAAGAAGGAATATAAATATATATAAAAATGATGCATTAAGAAGAATTGAATATCTCAAATTTTGTAAAATGGTGCGAAAAAGAGTTGATAATGATATAAGAAAGTATAATTGTGAACTAGCAAGAAAAGCTGTAGAAGAGAATAAAAGTCTCAAGAGTGTAAAACAACATTTTGGTATTGGTAGGAAACTTATATCTGCAATAAGAAGAAAAGATGGAACTATTAGTAAAAAGAGAGATGACATCATGAAATAGAAGTTCTATCAAGAATTATATAGCAATATAAAATAAGTGCCTCCAACAACTGTTATATCTGTGGAATTGCCCAGGACTTCAAATGAAGAAATGAGACATGCAATTAAATTTATGAAAAAAAGAAAAACTCCAGATAATGATGGAATTATAATCGATATCTTAAAATAAGTAGGTGAAGAAATAGAAAATTTTGTGACAAAGTTATATACCTAATGTCTAAATGATAAAGATGTACGAGATGATTGAAAGAATGTGGTACTAATATTAATATTTAAAGAAGGAGATAAAGAATAAATTAGAAATTATAGACCTATCAGTCTTTTATTAGTATTATACAAAAAAATTTCCAAGATAATTACAACTCATCTATAGAGAACTTTTGATTTCAACCAACCAAAAGAACAAGCTGGATTTAAAAATGGTTTTAGTATAATGGATCATATTCAAGTATTGAGAGAAGTTACAAAAAGGACTAATGAATATGAGTTGCCATTATACTTTGGATTTATAGATTATGAAAAGGCATTTGATTGTATAAGCATTTCTTCCGTGATTAAAGCATTGGATTATCAAGATAGAGACCCAGGATATTGTCATATTCTGAAGAATATTTATAAAAAAGCAACAACAATAATTAAATTACATAATGATATTAGGATGGTTAATATTGAGATGGGTATAAGACAGGATGACTTCATATCTCCAAAACTTTTTATAGCAGTGCTGCAAGAAGTATTTTGTGATTTACTAAAGGCATGTGTATGTGGGTGTAGAGAGGGTTAGTTGAGATTCTAGAAAATTCTGATAAACAATTAATTTAAAAATTCAAACTAAGTAAAATTCCTGAATATTTTATTTTTATAAAAGTTATAAAGGCAAACTAATTATAAAGCATGGGTGCATTTATATTTGTTAATGAAACTCTATCTAATTAATGAAAAATAAGGGAAGCACTTTGTATTATATATGTACAAAATTTTTTTTTTTTTTTTAATATCTGGCCGGGTGATAAAAAGGTGTTAACTGATGCTTAATTACTGCAAAAAATGCATATAGACAAAAGGTATTCAGAAAATTTTACTAATTAATAAACAAGTACAGGATTAAATTGAAATTAAGCTGATTAAAATTATTATCAGCAAAAATATTTTTTTAATTAAAATTAATCCGATGCCTTTTGTTAAAGTTGTATAAATAAATGTAAAAAACAGGGTTCTTCTTCATTAATTATTTGTTGCTAAAAACCACACAAAATGACATGTGAGTAGAAACTTTGGGGAACATGAGTTTGGAATCCTGTTGGAGTTGGTGAAATGCCAAAATTCCTGCCTTCATAAACAAATTCAGCCTGCTGACCCTGCCATGCCTCAATTCCAGAAATAAGCAACGTACTTATGCCACCTTCACTCAGATGCTATTCTGAAGAACCAGTCTCTCCATAATAATCAATTACGTTTTAACATCTGAGAAATGGACTACCCAAGACTATGTGAATTGCACCATGATAGCTGCATATTTTATCTACATGGCACTCTTCATACCTTACCATGTTTATTTTAAAATCCTTTGTGAAGGTAATAAAAGCAGGAAGATTTGACTCTGATAAAACAATTCATAAGTATTTGATGTTTCTCTTTTACTTGTATTATTTATTGTATTTTAATATTTTACTTTAATCTATATTGTTAATGGTCGAATATATATTACTATATGTGGACATTCTTAAGTCATATATATTATATGTGATAGATTTATTCAAGGATCAGGTGACAGAGAGCTATTTTGTAAACGCATTTGTGTTTTTTAAAATTCTAAGAATCATTTTTCTCTTTCTCTCCCCTTCTCTTAAAAGAAAGCTAATTAAGTAAAAGTGCAGACATTTTAATCTCCCATGCCTCACCTGGCTCAAAGACTTGCTTTTCTAAAATGCAGTTGGTCATGCATGTCAATTGAAACTTTATTTATGCAATTATAAAACCAGATTTTTTTAAAATAATTATAAAAATCAGTTGAATAAATTTTAAAAACAATGTTAGCCTCACAAATGTTTCTTTATAATGATATTGAAGCAGTCAATCTTAGCTTAAGATTGAGCTTCACGATTCCATCTACTAACTTGTGTTTAAACCCTACATCCATCCCGCTCCTTTAGTCATATATATATACTTTATGTATATATTTGAGATGCGCGCCTAAAATTTATAAAGTTTAACTTGTCAATATTTATTATTAATTCTTTTCTTCACATTAAAAATACATAGGTGTGGCTCAAATATATATATTATAGGAGCAAAAATACTAACAAAATATTGATTTTTAAAATATTTTATCATATGTCATTTATAAAACTTTTTCTTTTTAAATTGTTTTTCCTATTAAACTGTATATTTTATAAAATCCAAGATGGAAGATGCAACCGTTAATTGTCCAAAAAAAATTAAAGGGTTGGAAATATAATATTGTTTTAATCTTGGTAAGGAATTTTTAATTAAAGTTTTTACTTAAAATAAAATGGGGATTAAGATTAACGATTGTACTTTTGTTATAAACATTTTTGTCAAATCTATTGCTAATCTGGAAATAGATTTGAATTTATTTTTGGACATTATCTTATGATTGCATCTTCAAAAGAATGGAAAAAGAAAAAGTAAGAATTTTTTTAGATCAGAGATTAGATTTAGAGCTAGAAATAAGAAAGTGAAAGCATTCCAGAAATACCCGAGCAGTATATAAAATGGCCTGATTTTAAATCACCAAGAGATTAGCTACTATTGAGAAAACTGTATTGTTAACATACTACACATCACTGTGAAACTTAAAATGATGTCGTAGTAAGTCTACCACCTTTCTGACCCTTGTGGTCATTTTTCCCGCTAATGTACCATCTAACTGTTGCTCTGAAATGAAGGAAAAGCCTAAAGAAGGAACTCTGGAATGCTAAATAGAAGCTTGCTGTCATCAAGAACTCATTTGGATCCTCAATTGCTATGCCTGAGCCATACTTTGAAAATACTTTTAAATTTGTGCAGGGTAACTCTTATACTACTATTTGAAAGTAAATCTCGCCTAACTAATCTCAAATCCTGCTATCAAGATTTCTCCTAATGTTTTGTTCAATTTTATCTTTTTAATTAATATGTAAATTGCTCTCAAATGATCTTTTTTATATAAATCTAATTCTCATATGCCTGCTTTCCTTAACTTTGGTGCCGTTGTTTATTTATATGTATTTATTACTTGATTTTATATGACTACTTTAATTATTATTAATATGCCAATCTCAAGTAAACAGGCGAGCTTAATTTCTAAAAATCTTTTCTTTTTTTTAACTAAACCTCCATCAAAATATAATGGATGATAAATTAATATGCTCACAGATTGTTTTTACGGATCAACTTTTAAGCTGGTTCTATTATAAAATTGTTATTTGTCCAAATCCGAATAGAATAAAGTAATTCTATCCAGGGTGAATCCAGAATTTAAGCTAATTAATGCTTTGAAATCTTATAAATGTTATTATTCAATTCTGAAAGAGTGACCTATTATTTGTTTTCTATAACCGCTAGTCTTAACTTTATTTTTCATACTCTTAAATTATAAAAATGCTTAAATATTCTCAGTTATCAAAATCTACTAAAGTGTGATTGAATTATTTTAAATAGCAGAAAAGGAGGGGGTCAAATCTCAACATATATTTTTTTAAATGAAATCTTCCCTATATATAATAACAGCATAGCATATTATTTATCTAAATTATGGCATGCAAACTAGGGTCATTTATTTTTAAAGCAGTAAATCTTATTCCATGTCATTAGTGATATTCATCAGTACTTCGTTACTGATATTCGGCTCCACTTCGTGAATTTATATATATTACATGCTTCTAATTTGAAGGTTGTGACAAGTTTGAACCCATAGATTTTCTTCATATTCTGTCCTGTTGATAGTTCAGCTTCTCAGGACCAAACTTTCATATAAAAGGCCTCTCACATCGGTTACTCCAGTAAGCTCTGGGTCACACCATGCCTAATCACACTTCTCTAAGCACTGCCCTAGAAAGTGAGTCTTAGACTTCATTTTCATCCAGAAGCAAGACCTTTTCCTCTTAGTTCTTTGCCATTATGTCAGTACGACCAAACTTCATATTATTATTATTTCTTTTGCTTATGATCTAATTTTAGTGCTGTAATAATATTAAAATTGCGCTCTGCTAAATATATATATATAAATGCCGAATATTATTAACTTTATTAATTTATAATGTTATTTCAATCTTATTATCAAATCCTACCATTGTAATCTATTTCTAAATTTAAGAGTATATGCCTTGGGGAAAATAAAGCGTTCTTTTTACCAGCACTAATTAAAGGAATTTTCATTAAGTATTTTGTCATATAATCAAATATGTTTTCAAATGTATTTTATTTATTTTCATGACCGTAATGGCATGAAAATAGTTTATATTATATTTGTAATGAATCTCAGAACGCTCCCTATAATAATGTTAGTCACCATATTTCAGAACCATAAACCAAAGCGTTAATGGCAATATTATGTACTCTTTCTAATAATTGATTGGCATCTTAATACTGTAACCACCAAAGATGTGTGATAATGTAAATATACTATTTAGTTAATAAAAGAGCATATGAGAACCCTTAGCATGAATTTCACTATGTAATTATATACTGTTTGGTAGACAGCTTGCTCATTAACACACATGCTAATGTATGCAATTAATTCATAATGTATATAATAATTTGTTATCATCTTAAACTATTTTTATTATCTAAACTTGAGTCATTCGAATTCCTGTTCTCCACTTCCACATGTACAATTACATATATGCATATTTTAATTTGGTTAATATCGAGTCTCCTTGTCTTCTCCACTCTGCTAGTGGGCTAGATTTAAAATGAACTCGTGTACCATCATTATATGTTATCCATTAGGCATTTGATCTAGGACATAGAGAATGGGTTCGAATTCAGGTTGGTCCCTGACCTAAATCTCAGGCTTGACTGGGTTTGAAGTACATTTTTTTGAGTTCCAGCTCATGTTACAAGAATCAACATGTTTTGACTGGTACAATATATATATATATATGTGAATCACAAGCCTCCAGTTATTGAATAATGTATTTATTGTGTGTGTGTGTTAGGATGACCAGACATCCTGATTTTTTGGGATTTGCCCCTATTTTTGATTAGATGACCCAGTGTCCTTGAAATGTCTTTTCAGGACAGTTGTATGTCCCAATTTTCAAATACTCATAATTATTATTTGTCTTACATAAATAATTTATTGCAAAAATGATAGTTTATTAGCCCTCTCTATCCATTTTAGTCTCTATAGTAATATTATAAAAACTTCAGAAAAAATCCAACATCAAAACAAAGATCGCTATTATGTTATATGGCCAGATTTTCAAGCTAGATGTGTTCTCATGTCCAACCTCACCTTGGAGCATGCACAGTAGGATTTTTATAGGCTAAAATTTGAACTGAACTTGCATCTGCTTTGATGGACAGTGTAATTTTACTAGTTCTTTGTTGATATTAATTTTCTATAGTGATAAAATTAATAGGAATATTAATAACCCTAAACAATAGACAACATGCCAAAGAGGAAGTGTACATACAACAATGAATATACACAGGAATGGAGTTTTTTTTTTTAAAAAAAAAAAAAGGCCGCAATGCCATAAAAATGATTGGTTAAGTCCCGTTTTTTGATCAAACCAGTGTAGTCACCCTGGTGTGTGTACAATCTTTAGATTGGACATTCAATTAAGCAGGAATTATTGTAATCTTTTTTTTGTATGATAAACCATTAGGCATTAATTTAGCCATGTAAAGTAATATATGGCTGCTTGTTTAAATTTATGATGTGGCTAATCATATTTGTTTCTTTGTATTGACTTATTTGTATATTTTTGTTCCTCAAGCAGATGTTCATTCGTGCTGTGTGGAAAAGGATTTGCCATGTATTCTTTAGATAGGTCATGCCATGGCAGACATATCTATTGCTTACATACTCAGAGAATCTTCACCGTTATTAGTCATATTATTATCAATGCAGACAAATTTCCTTTATGATAGTAATAAAGTCATTAATGGCTGTAGGTGCAGATGTTCATTCATGCTTATGACCCTCTGATCTGATGAAATTCCTGGGTATGGCTTCACCAGGGCAAGCATATCCATCTGTCTCATGATTAGATATACTCCTATGTTTTCATAACCTAGCTCTGTGTTTAGTATTTTCTTTAATGCCTAACTTTGCAAGCATGCATTCAGTCATAATTCTAAATCCATTGCACTCATCTATTATTGGCTGTGATTTTAATATAGTTAGTTCCACCATGCTTGATTCTCCATTAATTAATAAAGCAACCATCATAGAATGTTCACTCTGGATAATATTAAGATATATAAAGCCTATAGTCCCTCTTTTGTATATAAGTTAGCAATAATTAAGCTGCTTAGTCACTAATTTTGGACCTGTAAGAAACACAATATAATCTTAGGTTTAAAATCTAGTCATATGACTTTTTAGTTCACTTTTGTTTTTATTGTCATTAATCTATATACACGTAACTTCGTACATTTGTGTCTTGTTTCCCACAATAAGTTTCTTTTTTAGTTTTAAGATTCTCTTGTATCTCCCTGACCTATGCTAACATCAGATGCATAGATCATATGAAAATAGTCCTGGGAACACAGGTAATGCGGTTCGATTTTGTATTATTTATGGAACGTTTATATTGATGTGACACATAGACATGCAAGTTAGTGATCATTGCTTGTTTAAGATTAGTTTTACTGACTATACAAATCTGATCAATACAGTATATGTATATAGTACTATTGTTAATTAAATTGAGAGAGTGCAAACTTCTCAAGCGCTTGTGAAGTGTGATGATATTTAAGATTCATGCTCTCAGATATAAGTACTCTGGCTTGGATATATAGAAAGACAAGTAAAGAAGAGAGTGGGAACCACTCTTTTCTTGTTAAATTCTCTGTCCCAGTGCTTAAGATCTGATTGGTTACTAATACTCACAAGTGCTTGAGAAGTTTGCACTCTCTCAATTTAATTTTCAATACCGTCTGCGCTTTATAAAAATATTATTTACTATTGTTAATGTAAAGGTTTCATTACATAATGAGTAATACAACTGTTATCATTCCCCCAATTTGAGATTTGAATCTAAATGGAAATTTTTTAAAGCAATTGGATATTTACATGAATTTTAGATTTTTCCTCCTGATGAAATAGTCCATAGCCAATCCTATAAGCCATCTATTTATTGATTGGTAAATGAATATCTAGCTATTATTAACTCTTCCTGTTGTGCATTTGATAAACTTCATAACTACCCTTCCTGAGATATTCTTGAAAGATCTTTGACTTCCAGTGAGTAATTTAAATTACTGATGTGTATAAACTAATTGCATATAATACTTATTCTTTACAAGAATGAATAACATCATTTATGGAATAAAATATGAATTAATATTACAAAATAAAATCATCATTATTTTCCTATTTCAGTCAAATATTAAAAAGTTTATTGGAGTTTGGACCCCGCCCCCCCCATCTGTACTCCAACGAGTCCACTCTTATACATGTCTTACTTTTTTTTCTACGATTCACTTAATAATAAGATTATAAAACCTCTAAAACATCCAGAAAGAGACCACATGTGGGTGGATGAAATAAGAAAGTGTCCAGGCGTGATGTGGAGAAGAGAAGCTAAAGATCGGAGATGGGTTGAACTTGGAGATACCATCCTGCAGTGGATTGATAATGATTGAAGATGATGATGATGACCTATATAAGATTGTAATTACAAATTACTTATTATTTATCAATATTTATATACATTTCTGAGAATTTCATCCAGTTCTTGGTTACACATATATATATATATATGTCATAAAATAATGGCTGTTTCATTTTTTTTAGTCCACAAATTTATAAATAGTCTTAAATTTTATTTATTTGTACATAAGTAACAGGTGGCAAGCAATAGCAAAATACTAGCTCATAATCATTGTTATCGTTCGATCATAGTACTTTGTTGCTTAGTTACTCTACAAGGCTTCGGGCAGAGAATTTAATATTCGTATATATATATACTTGCTGTATATTAATATTAAATCAAAAGAAAATAAAAGCAATTTTTCTTGGAACACAGTTAAGAAAATTTCTTATATAAGCAACTTAACAATTAAGTTGCTTATTTGATAACTTGTATTAGGATAATAAGAAAAAACAGATGTTACTCATTTGATCAAGGCAATTTTCTATAATCTTAAAAAGAGTTTTAATAACAAATTTATTAGAGCAAGCAATATTTATTAAGTTAAAGTAATGAATCAGTTAGTGTTTTCATGTGAATGGGGACAATTAGGAGCCAAAACATTTAGATGTTCCTCAGCCACTGACTCTTACATTTTCAAAATAATCAATAAATAAACACAAAGAAACAAAAATATTAAAAATAAAATTAAATACATTCGATTATGAAGTTATTCCAAAACTTTTATGAGAACAATTGACTGCATTATTAATTTCGTATGCAAAGATAAATACAAAATGACATCTTTACTATTACCAAATTATATATAAGCAGCAATAGCTATTTTGATTTATAGCCTGATCAGAGTTTCTACAGCCAGGAGAATCTTTGGAGTTAATTAACCTGGTTTGAAGTAGATCTCTGATATATGTAGAGATAAAATTACCGTAAATAGTCTTCTGCAAAGTGAAGACTTCTTAAGAATTCTTCCATGAAAAGAACACAAATGACACATTAATCCTAATGCAACTATCCATTGCAAGGTGAAGACCCTGCAGCATATTCCATAGGAAAAGGACACCTTACTTATTACATTAGATAACTTCAGATTAGTGTGGATTTCATACTTTTCTGTCTTGTTTTGCTCTCTCTAAAAAAATAATCAGACAATCATTTAACTGTATATATAAATAGATCATTATTTGTGGAATAGCTATCTGAAAAAAAAAATTCGATATTCCACTCAGATTCAAATGATGACATGTTTATAAATTATTAATTATTATACTTGAAATAACATTAAGTTAAAGCTTAAATAACTGATTCAAAGACTAATCTATTCCAAGATTGGATAATTTGATTCTGCATTTTGGCAGAATTAATTCACTTTTCTGAAAATAGAATAGATAATACTTAATTGTTTACAATCAGTTAGTTAGTCAGGAGGCCATGTGATGTTCAAGCACCAAAGCACCATGCTAAGCACAGGAGAGTTTTATGTAATGATTCGAGTAACACTTTTTTTACTTTCATTGGCATTGATCCAGAATTCATTAGTTCTAGAATTAATCACTGAGCCAATTGCTCAGATGTTAACATTTAAATGCAATATATGAAAGCTAGGTGGTGCTAGTGTTATCATATAAAAACAAGAATCTGTATTTTTGATGATTAATAGTTTCAGAAAAACGAGATACTGAATGTATAAGAAGAAACAAAAAACTATTATAAAAATAATGTTGATTGCAGTACAATAAAATGACATATGATCATTTGTGTATTAATATGTGTAAGCATGTATACGGAAAAACATTCATTAATAACCCAACACAGGAGAAAGTCCTTTAAAACAGTAATATATGTAAATAGCAGCCACTCATAAATAAGTATTCCCATTTCAACTCCAAGAAAAAGGGAAAGAGAGAACTATTCTAGAAATGAAATTTTACAATGACTGTATAAATCAATCTGTGAAATACAAATACATCCACATATCGAATATGCTGGCCATCCACATACAGAATATGCTGTTCAACTTTTGTATATTATTTTGCAATGCTGCTTTTTAATTTTTGAGCACAATATACCATTCTTTGCCACATGTTCAACTTTACCATGAAACATATCTTAGTAAATCTTGCATTGCTCATTAATTTTACATATACATTTCAATAAAGATATGATTTTTACAATAATAGACTCTGCAGAATCACATCTAGCAAGTTGAAAAACATATTGACTAATTTTATAATTCTGCCATTGTATTTTTAATATTTTATGAAGTATGTTTAAATAAAACTTTTCTAATGACTTTATACTGTTTCAATAATATATCCAAGTCTCATTTCTACAAAGTAATATCATAATGAAATGGTAGAGAGGGAAAACCTCATCAGGTTTGCCAATCATTGAATGGTGAAGATATGACTATTTTTATCCTTGTTTTACCTTCTAGTTAAGAATAGTTAAATAATTATTTACAGATCAATATTGGATAGTTATATGAAGTGTTTATGGGATGGCTATCTGGAAATATTTAAGATTAGGTTCTAAACACAGTAAGCAGAGGCACTTTTCCATCACAGACCTCTTGTATGGTGCAGTACAATATTTATTCTTGTACAATGTTTATAGGCATTGTGCAGTGTTTAGATGCACTGTGTAAAAAAGAGCTCAGAACAGCTTTTAAGAAACAGTTTTTTTCAGTAAGTCTCCTTCAACCACAAAGAACAGCAAATCTGAAAACATCATACATCAGGATTGCAATTGTCAGGCGATCAAAGATTTTAAATGTTTTCCTATTTTTGTTTTACTCTGTATGAATTACTAGATATTGGACTTCTAGCTGGGTTGGTTTACAGAAAAAAAAACCCACTATAGCTTGATTGGAATCCTTGGTGATAAGCATTGCATGATTATATATGTACTAACCACTAGTCCATTACATATGTAATGATCAGATATTTTATGGTAATATCGCCACACTAAACTCTAATATATTTATTTCTATACTTAGCGCTTTCGAAGGAACGATGCTTTCATTTTCAAAGCTGTAGATAGCTCTAATACCGATGTTCATTTATTTATTTAATTCAACAGATGCAAAATTATTCAAATCAGGTCTGCCCTTTCTTCGAGATTGCGTAAAACATCGGTATTGGAGCTATCTATAGCTTTGAAAATGAAGGCATCGTTCCTTTGAAAGCGCTAAGTATAGAAATAAATATATTAAAGTTTAGTGTGGAGATATTACTGTAAAATATCTGATCATTACATACATAAACCACACATTTAATTATTTAATAGTTCTATTTCATATGGATTTTCTAAATCTATATATCTAAACTTTTAATTATCAAATAATAATGTTTTTAAATGTTTTATATGTAATACTTTATAAATTAAAGTTATATTAACACTGAAGAACATATGTAAACTAATATTATAAAGCCTGAAACATCTATCAACACTGAAAAACATATGTAAACTAATATTATAAAGCTTGAAACACTTATCAAAAGTATTAAATACTGAATCATAAATGGAAGATATACTAAATCCATTTAATCAACTCTAAAAAAGACTACATTTCTACTACAAATATAGCCATTAAATTACATTTTCTAGCAAAAATGTCTATTTTTTTCATTCGCAACCTATGAATAAATAAGACAGAGCTCTTAACCATCCAAAGTAGAGATGTAGTTTAATCTTGTGGAAGGTTATTAGGAGACAAAAACAACTTATATACATATCACATGATCATCACTATTCCCTTGAGCTGTTGTAACAGAGGCAAAACTCTCCATTGATTGCTATGACTTGCACTGGGTGCCACTACCGTATGGAGAGTTTCATTTCTGTTTATTTATATATGTGTGTATAAAAATGATGTTACACTCTACTATTGTGCCATATAAATTTCTGTTGATAACTCAGTAGTAATAAAGATATCAGTTTTGATTAGGGCAGGAGTGGCCAAGCTTCATGTCTATAAGAATCACGTATTCAAATGGCAAAATTGAATTTTTGAAACATTCAACAATATCTTATATTTCTGCAAAGCAGAAACAACAAGCATCTAAATTGACCATGTAAATAATTATTAAAAAATTTCTAAAAAATAAAGCACATATGACTTTAAAATAAAATGTAAATGCATCATGCTAATATGAATTATATCATAATTTTATTTCAAAAGTTTTGTGAAAATAACACTGAACCATCTACAGCCACATGCAGTTTACGAATTCCAGTTTGTCCATGGTGGATATAGAAGTTGAAACATTACTAGTTGGTTTTACTTAAAAAAAACAAAACAAAACTGAATGATGCTAAGTAAGATTTTTTTCAGGCTGTCAGATACACATTAAAAAATAATAATTATATGTTTAGGAAAACAAAAGTATCTGGATTACCAAAATAATTCCATTAATTTACTAAATTGAGCATGCTTTTATATTTAGATGAGAATCCACCATTCTATCACCATGCTAAACTGAAAAGCTAATGATAAAGCAAAATCTTCTCTGAATATCACTACTAGTGTTAGAGAAATACATTTTTCTTACCAGACTAATTACCTGTTGGTTGATACATGTTTTATTTTCCATACTTTACATTTCAGCTGGGCATCTATTTATTTATCAGTCAGTATTGGATTGATTTTAATTAAGATACTAAAAAAACAATCTTGAGCTTATTTGGAAACATTTGGAACTTGGAAATTATGATCTTGTTCTGAATTTGAATCTGGGTCATGAATAAGATCAATACATGCTCTGACCACTATAATGCAAAGTTCTTCAAATACTGATTATAAATAAATATTTAAGGTTTCTTATTATGGAGAACAAAAATAAGTTTTGAGTTAATCAGATGACTACAAAGACAATATGTAAATAAATACAGTAAAAACACAAACTTTAAAAATGGTGACAGAAATGTTTTACATCTATTAGCCCTTTGGTTTATATAAGGGGAAAATAAATAAGTAATCAATTTATTCTTTGGCAGTTCATAAAAATTTCAATCATTGGTAGTGAGATATCTGAATAGTTTTATTGTTCAGAAATTCGTAAGAGACACGAAGGTTGAAAGTTATAGATATGGGCCATAATCCATGGATTTTGATCACTCAGTCTACCATACGGTTATTAATTTTTTCAAATTTAAAACAAGGGCATTTGAAATAGTTCAGACAGTATGAACATAGTCGCTGTTATAGAATATCAATTGAAAAATATTGCTGAATATGCTTATCTTTTTTTGTCGTTAAGTGAAGGAACACAATAAAAGAATAAAATGTACTATTAGAACAAATGGTTTTAATAAAAAAGGGTACCAAAGTTGTTATAATTTCCTAAACTGTACTGGTTATATTTCACAACTAACCAGGATCAATGTTCAGAAAAACAGTACATATAGTCTTAGTCTACCACTCAAGTCCACCGCATCATACTAGCACAACTTCATGTCATGCAGATAAAATGGGATTTTCAATTGATTCTTTTTTAAAAAAATAACAATGGCTTATAGTTACCTCAGCTAACCATCCAAATTATATGTATCCAATCATTTTTAACTAGAGGAAGAAATAATGGGGAGAAAAAACCAGTTAAACGTATCAAATTCCAGTAATTAGAAAAGACTTAGAACTCAGACTTTCAAGCTCCCTACAGTCATCCATTCTATCATACAATTGATATACATGACCATACATATGTGAAAAAGATAAATGATCTCCAGTATAAGTATTAACTGCTTAAATAGTATTCATCAGTTGATCCAGATCATCATCTCCCACACAAATATTCAATCAGTGCTCAGTTTATATTAAAATAGCAAATTTTCAAACTTTTAACAGACAAGCTTCAATCTCCACCACCCTTCAACTATTCAGGCATTCGTTTCATTGAAAATCCGATGGTGGAACTCTCAAAACCCTTATTCAAGTCCCTTCTAATTACAATAAGTTCAGTATAGACAATATACATGTATTTAAATATTACAATTTCAAGTAACTTGGTTGTTTTACTCCTTTATTTTTAGTCAGAATAATAGTGATAGACAAAACTGATAATTTAACAATATTCGTCACACAATTTGCGTAGCAATACACTATTCTAGTTTCAGGCTATACTACAAACGAAATATGGCCCCTACATCTTTAAGACGTACGATAGTTATGATAATGTTAAAATAAAATATTTCGTAAAGTTATTAAAATGTTATTAAACTTTTTTATTAGTATATAAAAAAAAAAAGACAGATATAAATTACATGTAAAATTATAACAATTGAATTACTTTTCAAATAAAAAAAAAAACATTTTAAAAGTATCTCATAAAAATATAATGAAGTGAACATAATTCATAACTATCAGCTGACATTTTAAAACGAATAATTATTGTTATATCAGTTTGGTTTTTTTAAAAAAAAAATTCAATACAGATTTATTTTTAACCAATAAAATAAGACGGCTTCCTTCACCCCCTCCTTCTCCTCCCTCTTTTTTTTAAAAAAGAAATTTCAATAGATAATTCAATTTAACATCGTTGTAATACTAATGTGGACAGTCTTAAATGGAGAATAAAATAATAAAAGAATGCCAGCTTCTTCACATGGTAATAAAAATACATCAGAACCTGTCAAATGCAATTTCAATCTTTTTAGCTTTAAGTGATAAAAATATTTTTATTACTAAAATTTTCCTTCTAAAAATCTCTAGCAATAAAATCCGAGCAGAAAGCTGGCACAGTCGGAAAAAAGATCTTAAAACATGTTTTACAAATTAAAATAATAAGACTAATGATAATCAAAATATTGCTTAAAGTATAAAACTAACAATAAAAATAAATCATAATGATTACATTGATAAATATATATATATTGGATACGTTGTTCCAATTAATCTGTCCTTCGGATGTTGAAATTTGCAAGTCCTAAACTTCAATTTGCTATTTTTTGAATTTATTTTTACAAAATGACTTCAGATGAGCAAAAACACAATTGGTCTTCGTTTGTCATATCTGCATGGAATGCTATTAGAATATGTAATCTACCCATCAGATAAAGCCTCATGGAGCATACCAATGAAAAAATAACAACTGATCTATACCAAGTAAAATGTTTATTATTAAGTACACTGAATAAGAAAAAAAAGATGGAACTATTACTAAAATGAGAACACATCATAAAGTGTGTAGAAAAGTTCTATCAAGAATTATATAGTAATAAAGAACAAAGAAAAATATCTACAATTACAATATCTTCAGAATTGCCCAGGATTTTAAATGAAAAAGTGAGATATGCAATTAAATTTATGAGGAAGTGAAAAGCTCAAGGTAATGATGGAATTATAATCGATATCTTAAAAGAAGCAGGTGAAGAAACAATTTTTTTTGACAAAATTATATACCAAATATCTAAATAATAAAGATGTACCAGATGATTGGAAGAATGCAGTATTAATATTAATATCTAAAAAAGATGATAAAGAAGATACATGAAATTACTGACCTATTAATGTCTTATTGGTTCTATACAAAATTTTTACAAAATAATTACAATTCATTTACAGAAAACTTTGTATTTTAACCAACCAAAAGAAAAGCTGAATTTAAAAATGGTTTTAGTATAATGGATCATATCCAAGTATTGAGAGAAGATATAGAAAGGATCAATGAATTGAGTTGCCATTGTGCTTTGGATTTGTAGACTATAAAAAGGCATTTGATTTAATAAGCATTTCTTCAGTGATTAAAGCATTGTATCATCAAGGTATAGTCCCAGGATACTGTCATATTCTGAAGAATATTTATAAAAATGCAACAGCAACAATTAGCTTACATAGTGCTACTAAAAGAATTAACATTGAGAAGGGTGTAGGACAAGGTTACTCCATATCCAAACCTTTATATAGCAGTTTTGCAAGAAGTATTTTATGGATTAAAATAGGAACTTGGGGGAAAAAGTAAATGGAGTTGATTTAAGTCATCTAAATTTTACAGATGATATAGTTGTTGTTGGAAATAATGCATTATGTTGCAAGAGTTATCAGATGAAAGTAAGAAAACAAGATTAAAGGAAAATGTTAAAAAAACTAAAATAATGTTCAATGGATTTTCTCAAAAGAAGGAAATAAAGATTGATAATGATGTGTTAGAAGAAATTAATAACTACAAATGCTTTGGCCAGATTATTAATACAAATGGAAACATAATGGATGGAATTAATCATAGAATTAAACTTGTTTGGAGTGCTTTTGGTAGAAATAACTTAATATTAAAAGAAAATATGCCTATGTGTTTGAAAAGGAAGATTTTTAATAAATGTGTGTTACCAGTTCTTACTTACAGATCTGAGACTTGAACACTTAACAAAAGAGCAAAACACTGACTTTAGACCACTCAAAGAGGTATGGAAAGATGCATGTTATGAGTAACAAGAATAGATCAAAAATGAAATACATGAGTGAGAGAACAAACAAATGTTACTGACATCAATGAAAGAATTAAAAGACAAGTGAAGTCGGGCTGCAGATATTGCTAGAAGAAATGATAATAGATGAACAGTTGAAATCTTAATCAGGATTTCAAGAGATTGTAAAAGACCTAGAAAGAGACCTCATATGAGATGGATGTATGAAATAAAGTGTGCTGGTATGATGTGGAGAAGAGAGACTAGAGATAGAAGAAGATGGATTGAACTTGGAGAGACCATCCTGCAGTGGATCAATAATGGTTGAGATGATAATAATGACATTGAATAAAAATATAAAGATAATATTTTTAGCAACCAAACTAATGCAAAATGAATAGGTCTTGTTTCATATTTTATCTTGAAATTAATTTATGATGAGAAATTTAAAAGAAAGCATAAAAATAAATAACATTTCAAATCTATAAGAAGTAAAATTGCAAAAAGGATGATGATAATTTATGTTTTAGTGAGAAAAAACTAATCCACAACAATAAATGTATTAAATAAAAGTAATCTATATGAAATTGAAAACAGTATTTGGGAGGTAGGATATATATATATTGTAAAATGTACATAGGTTAAAACACAGATTTCTTAAAGTGTTGGTAGTAATAAGTTCATCATTTTATTGTTTTCATGGTTTATCACTAGATGGTGTTATAATATAAGAACACATAATTTCCCAATCTTTCATTCAGCAATGCTAGTTGTCTTTGTTTGTGTTATTTCTGTAAAAATGTTGATGGAGTTTTATTACTTTTTGTATTGCTTTGCTTGTTAAAAATGATTTATTTCCTTGGTTTTTACTTAATATAGTTCTTGTCATAAATAATGTTTTTTGGAATTTCATTTCCTATGGATTTGCATTTGGTGCTTCAACTCATTTCTTATTGGTTGCCTTTATTTGATCTGCTTTGCGGATTACATGTGTTCCATTTTGTGCTACTAGCTTGTTAAATGCTATTTATTTTTATGCTTTCTTTTAACTTCTCATTATAAATTCATTTCAAAATAAAATATGAAACAAAACTTCATTGTATATTGGTTTGGTTCCTAAATGTATTATTTGTTTTCTTTTATTTATTACACTTATTTTTGGATCACTTTTGCTTGCTAAAACACATCTTTTTCATTTTGCCATAATGGATTACTTTTTGGGAATACATTATTTATTATTTTACTTCTTTACTAATTAAATTATTTTCAACATTATAAATTTCTTGTCGATTACTTTTTTTTTTTTTTTTGGCTATTGATATGTAATAGGTTGATCCATCTGTCGAAAAGTTCACACATTCTAATAACATTAACCTTTTATCACAATCATGATTGAGTATTTGTAGAACTAGAATAAGGTTTCCTGCTTTACAGACTAAAAGTTCACAAAACAAAATTATTTTCCTATATGCAAGCTTAAAATAGAATGTGAATAAAACGACTATCATTTTCAGTATTATCATAGGTATTCATATATAGTTATCACAAGACATTTTCTGTAATACTTTTGACTATTGAGGGTGGGTAAATAAAATATAAATATTATATGTCATTTGAAAGCACAAATAACACTAGGGATTACCATTAGAACTGATATCAAAATTAGTTAATGATCAATTGAAAACAATGGCATATTTAAAAGTGTAAAAAGTCAAGTAAAAAAAAGAGGGGATGTCAAACATTGGTGGTCGAGAGGTCAGCGACAGCTGCTTTACAAGCAGTTGTCCCGGGTTAGCAGGTTCACTTCCAGGCTGATGCTATGACACATGAGAAAAAAAAAAGAGGGAATGGGAGTCAACAAAACTGACAACTAAAGTTTATATGGATAAAACAAACTTTGGATTATTGAGAGGATTATCCTCTAAAATAAAATGCAATGTTGATAGCAAAGTGAAAAATAAAAATGTCAATTTTAATGTGCATAGTGATAAAAAAAAAAAAAAAGGAGAGAGAGAGACTTTTCAATATATAAAAGTTAAAATCTTAAAAAAAATTTCCAAATCATCATTATCAGTTTTAGGAAATTTAATAAAAAATATCTAACAAAAAAAACACCATTTGGTTTAATCTAATTAGTCCCAATCACTATTTTTTAGAAGTTTAAAATTTCTTTGTCTTTATTTCAAAATTGCAGGAAAACCTTATGGATTAGCATGCATGAGTTATGGAATTATTTTCATCTTTATCTTTTTGATAAAATATGTTACGTTTTTGTAAGATAAAATTTGAATTTTTGTTTAAATAATTTTATCCCCCCCCCCCATCATATTTATTAAACTTTATGAAGAAAAGATTGCATTAAATTTTTAGATTTTCATAGAGAGCGTACCAATAGCTCAAACAAGCTCGTAATTAACAAGTGCGGTTATGAGAAATATTTAAAATCTCTATCCAGAATACTCTTATCTCCAGACTATGGTTTCGAGTTTATGGCCCACGTCAGTGGAGAGCTAGAATATTCGGACACGACCTAAAATATCAACTCAAAAACCAGCACTTATTTCAAATGTTGACCCAGATTCAAAGATCACTGATTCTTTTCTAATTTCTAGGCTATTGCACTTTGAAGATATTCATTCCAAAATTTATTTTTGGAAGATAAATTAATTTTTTTATCTATCAAAAAATGAAAAAAGGACAACCAATCTGTATTTATAGACAGTAGTGATATATCTGATTCTTTATCCTAGCAATTTTTGAAAATACCACCAAATGTAATGGGAATCAAGTGAATGTAGACTTTTTACATTGCAGATCTGAAGATTCTTTATTACACATGAATAGATTTTATATGTATTTACTTTTTATGATGTAATTATTAGTGTAAATAATAAATATGCCTATAAAAATAAAATATGCAAAATTTCAAAAAATTGTCAAATCAGGAAATAGGTTTCACAAATTATTATCATGCCTGCATTTCAATAATAATGAAAAAATGGTAGATAGTAAAAGTAGATTGTCAAAATATACGAAATTAGACCTATAGATATAGACCAGTGAAACATAAAATTCCAAGCTGCTTATCATATGCATACAGAAATAATAGTTGATTAAGCAAACACTAAATTTATTGGTTGCAACACAATGCAACAAGGGTTTGAATGATAGGTCTGTGCAGATAGCTAGCTATAAATGGGGATATTCAATACATGGAGTTGTACATAGGTATAAATACTTCTTATTTGAGCACTCCAAGCGTGCTTTCAGTAGTTTATGACATTCAAAAAGTTATATTATCTACTTTAAAAAAGGGTGTGAAAGTTTTTTTGGCTGTGGGGAATAATGATCACACAGCGAAAGTGCTCTGAGAGGGTGCTTTATTGCTTATCAACCAAAATTGAGGTAGGCAATGCCCATTTATCTTTAGGTATGTGGATTAATGTGCCAACTCCATTAACATGCTTTGACTTTGATTCATGAATAATTCTGTTGGGTAAGTTATATCTGCATTTTTATTTATATATTACAGCATTGTATCAATAATATTTTATTATTTGTACACAATCATTTCATAGCAATCACCTGAGTTTACATTTTAGGTGGATTCTATCTAACAAAATGAAATTTTTTTACAATGTGACAGGTAAAACATATAATAAAAAGTATTATTATAATTAATATTCTATATTACATTAAATTTATACCTTTTCTTTTTTTATTAGTTACAGCATATATAGAATCTGAGCTGCTTACAGTCAGTAGAGTATTTAGACTAGGAAAAATTTCTTATAGGGTAATATTGTTAGCAGCCGTACAATTATAAAATAACTCAATATGATGCATACAAACAAGTTTTAATAAATAATTTAATGAGTTTATTTACTCTGAATAATATATGTTAATAATTAGGATTAATAGTTCAACTTTCATTTGGTTAGTTGAAAATAATAATACATTGAAAGCTTATCTCTAATTTCATGCATTACTACAGTCTTCAATTCAATAACTGTACGTTTTTTTTTAATCCTGTAATTTCAGATGATTTTCACAAGCAATTTCTAAGAAAACATCTAAATGCTCTCACACATTTGAGCTAGTCTAATTAGAACTGATTGTAGCTCATTCTATTGCTAATACAGGTCTGCAATCGGTTATCAACTTTTTACATTGTACTTCAAGTTTCACTAGTCTGCTTTCACTTTACTTTTTTATTTACCATATTACTACAATTTACATCTTCTTTCATTAGTAGTTCTGTGAGCATTTTATTAACCTTGCTAATTTGCATATCATTAGACTTTATTATAATGCAAATTAGAATATTGTTACTAGCAGTTAGTCTAATTCTTTTTTCTGCATATACTTATTTCTAGAGTGATTAAACATTGTCTTTAGTGACTTATCTGTACAAACACATATATTTATATACCTTTATTAATAGAATACATAACTAGTCAAGACACAACAATACCTTCCCTTCATTCTAGAAATAAGCAATTTTTTATTTTACAAAAAATAATCCTACAGACTTTTAGGTTTCTGCTACACTCGGGTAGGCTTTGTTAGAGATAGATATATTTCTTCCAGTTACTCTGTAGTTTGCTCTTCTTGTTCTGATTGATTTTCACTATTTAATTCTTTAACTTTCATCTTGAACTGAAGAATTACTTGCTACTTCTATCTCCATACTTACAATATGTCCTTATATGCATTTCCATAAAATTTTTGTGGGTTTTTTTTGTGATGGAACTGGGCATGAAGTGCTGTTAAAATATCATAATTATAAGTTTCATGGATATCAGCATAGTCTTGTTTATATAGAGTACTTTTCAACAGGTAGACTGTCTTTTCTGCAATTACATTTGATTGAAAGTGATATACTGGTATAATTATATGTAGTTTCTCCTTGAAACAAGGAAGTCTTACAATTTCTCTGAAGTGAATCCTGTGATATGTGTTATAATTGTTTCAGGATACCTGTGCATGGAAAATGGTTCGTTTAAAACTTTTATCACATTCTTTGTACTGGTATCTTTTACTACACAATATTCTATCCATTTTGAATATGCTCTATGGCTATTAAAAATATATATCCATGGAATATCCCAGCATGGTCTAAATGTACTCTTTCCTATCCTCTCATAGTCTTGGGCCATGATTGACATTTTTTTAACTGGCAAACTCACTGTTGGCAAGCTTGACATTTTACAACAATCTGTTCAATATCAGTATTTAACTCTGGCCACCAAATATCTGAACACACTAATTTCTTCATTCTTATTATCACAGTGTCCTTTGTGTAATGACTGTAAAACACTTTTCCACCCCTCAGGCAGAATCATTATTTGGTTTGTGATTAGTATGCATTTATGGAAGGTAGACAAACTTTTCTGAACATTCCATCTTGCTGCTGTTACATAATTTGGTTGTTTCATTGGCCATCCATTTTTTTTTGCATTTTTTTTAACATATAATTTTTATTTTTTTACATCCATTCTTCTATAATTTTATTAACTATTTTGGACTTCAGCTTATATAATGGTGAAAATTTATTTTGGGTATTCATTTTCCAAACATTAACATTTAAAGACTTTTTTTGCTGTTCATCTTCTTGATTTACTATTTGATGGTAAATCAATTTTAGACATTTGTCACTTGTTATTTCAGACCTTTATTTTTAAAATATTAGGCATATAATCACCTTCTTTTATAAACTTCTCAATTGCGGCCTATTTTAATGCTCCTCTCGATTCACTATTTACTGGTAAATCCCTTTTTATCATTTGTCACTTGTTTTTACAAATTTGTCAGACTGCAGCTAAAACATTTATTTGTTTTAAATTTTCACCTTGATTTTACATGGTCTGTTTTTCTGCAACAGTAGCAAATAGGAAGGATCTACTCTATAAATTTCTTTCTGCCATTCATGACCTTGCCACAATTATCTGTATTTCCAAAATATCAAACTCTGTCACCTGTTTGAAAACTTGTATGTAATCTAAAACAGCTTCATGTGCTAAACAACATTCAATAGCAACCTTATAAGTTAACATCATTCGCTCGGAGTATCTGTCTAATGTTCCTGTCTCTGAAGCTCCATAGTAACTGTTCCAACACCATCTCATCAATATAACCCTTGAATTCACATCACTTCATTAAATTTCATAAGTATTAAATTATATTCATAGATGCTTCCATCTTGTGGCTGCATTCTACCATGGAAATGAGGATGTGTTGTAAATTTTAATGTTATTGGTTTCAAGAAGGTATTTAATTCTATCAATAATTCATTGTATGGGATTATTTCCAGTGGCTTCGGATCACATAAGCAATTTTCTAATTATAGGACCTTCTGTCCTGACATTCACAAAAAGATGGCAACTTTCAAGTTGTCATCATTAATCCCATTTATCAATATGTATTTCTTTACCTGGTTTACATATATCTGCTACTGACCTGGATTTTTTTTACATCAAACACTGTTATCACACTGTTCTGCATTTCTCTTCATATATCCTAATCTCTTGATATATATATGGATAAATCTTTTCACAGGTTCTGATGACTGTGCAGTTTAATACTTCACAGGTTTAATCCTTTGTTGATTGTAACACTTAATACGTATAGAACCAGATTTTAATCTAGCAATCATGCAATTATAAAATAACTCAAAGTGACACACACACACACATTTTAACAAATAACTTAGTGCGTTTATTTACTCTGAATAATATATATTAATAATTAGGATTAGTAGTTCAATGGCAATTGGATACTTGAAAGCAATAATAATATTAATCATGGAACAATTCATATCTTTATAAATAAATAGATCTCATCTCTAATTCCATTTCAATAACTATGTTTTCCTTAACTCCTGTAATTTCAGGTGGTCATTCACAAGCAATTTCTAACTAAACCTCTTGCTGCTCTTACATATCTCCCTGAGTTCTGCTGCTAATACACGTCTATAACTGTACTATCAGCTTTTCACTTTGTATTTCAAGTTTCACTAGTCTGCTTTCACTTTAATTTTTTTCTTTCTCCATATTACTATGTTTTAAATTCTCTATTCTTCTTCATTAGCAGTTCTGCAAACATTTTTATTAACTTTGCTAATTTGATACATAGTTAGACTTTATTATAATATAAATTAGAATGTTGTTACCTACAGCTAGTCTAATTTTTTTTTCAGCATATAAATAATTCTAGAATGACTGAACATTGCCTATATTGATCAACTTGTACATACACGTGTATATGTATAATTTTATTAACAGAATACATATGTAATCATGACCCAACATGGGGTTATTTAGAAAAATAAGATATTCAATAAACTATTCTTTTGATGTTATGGACTAATGGATTGTAATGGGTAAGACATTATATGTCATTTTATTGGAAAATTTTATAAGAATGTAATGAACTTGTTAATAAAAAAGTATTAAAATTTATCTATTAAAACTGAGAAATTCTGATAAAAGATAAAAATAATAATTAATAAAAATCAAGCTTTATAACATCCCTAGATATTTTATTTTTCTGATAACATAAACCACTATTTTTGCATAATTCTAACTAATTGTTATTGATATTGGGATTGTCTAAGAATTGACTTTTTAATGATTGTATACATACTGTAAAATATTACAACTCATACATTATATATGTATATTATTGTTTATATATAAAAATAAATATGGTTTCGTTGTGCTGGAGAACCAATTACTATTTCTGTGGAAATTTGTTTATTGTTCATCATAAATTTCATTTTCATGCTTTTCTTTTTTTAGGAACCAATTAATCACAAAGAACAGACTCTGTAGATGATGGATTACTGTCATTCCTTTAAAATGAAACAGATTATGATTAAAATTATATAGTTATGATTAATATATATATATATTACCATGGTGTATCCACACATTTTTCTGATACATCCTGCATATATTTTTGAAGTTTTCAATTATCTTAAAGAGATAAGACTTTCTGCCAGTAAAATTACAAAATAAAATGTGTTAGAAAGTGGCCTTATTTAATTAATTTCATTTCTGACTTGGAGGACTATATGTTCCACTAAGCATGTTTTCCCTCTCTTGTAAATTATATGTATATCTAATTACAATGATTATGTCTAAAATTATGCTGAAATGTTTTATGCCTTTTCAATGTTTATTCTGTCAAATAAATTTAAAGATGGGGCCATCTCATAATCTGCTAAATAAATTCAATAGGTCATTCATTTTTACTTTAAATGAAAATTGGGTCAAAGATCTGCTTTGCTTTTTCTTGAAGTCCATGATATTTTTTTAAAAGTCTATCATCATAGTAACCCACACAAACATTATTTTTCCTACTCTTTTTTTTTTATCCAACTTTCATATCTATTAAGGTCTACAAATAATAATCACATATTGAAGAAGTCTGTTTTTTCTTCAATTCTTACAGCTAAAAGTCTTTTCAGCTATGCTAAACGTTAGTCTATTCTGCTTAGTTTTCTTATTAGGTCTCTTATCATTTTATAGAATGTTAAATTTAATTCTGTATTTAAATTGCTGTTTTCTGTATTTAACAAGAAATGATTATATATTTTTATAAAGCATTTTACTTGCTCAGCATGCTTTCGACGTTTATGGTCAGATTCATAGCTCTAGTAATGTCAGCAGGATATTGTATATTTTGTTTATGTAATGGATAGATAATATTTAAATCTAACAATTATGCAAATATTTAATTTATATATTCCCATTTCTTTGATAATGGTATGCACGTTTTTTTTTTTTTATTGATTGCATGAGCTTATTGGCAATAAACCACGCCTCCTTAATTTTGCGCTTTCCGTTCTCCTGCTCCGAACATACTATATTAACACTTTACTGGGTCGAAGATGTGATTGTATTTCATCTCATGATCCAAAAAGACTGATTTGTATTCGAATTAGTTTTAACGCTGTTATATAGATAGTGTTGTGCCATCCTAGTTGCAATGTTTGTGCGCAATTCCCTGAAATACACTACGTTTCATAATGAATTATTGTAATTGATCTTATATATGATTTGTGGGGCGAGATATGGGGCAGCTTATCTTTTATATTATTTATTAGTTTGTTTAGTGACGGAGTCTGAAAGCTAATCTTATAAGTATTGGAACAGATTTTATTCGAACTCTAATTTGCTCACATAATAATGAGATCCAAATAATAAAATAATTGAAATTTAATAATAATAAAAAAAAAAAACTAACAAAATATGGATCCCGAAGACATTGGCAGTTTTGAGGGAATCTGTTTAAAAACTAGGGCCTAAACATTTGACATCTTTAGACCCCCTCCCCATGTATATATCGTACATAGAGTAAAACTAAATAAGATACCGTTAAAAGACTTTTTAAAAAGATTTTAAAAAATCAGATGTTTTTTTTTTTTCTAACCATAATAAAAAATTTCCTTTTTTTAAAAAAAAAAATATTTTTATTTAGTTTACTATACCATTATAATTGAAAAACTTGTTTAATCAACTGAACACAATTACTTTACTATCTGGTGTTTTTTTGTCTGCGATGAGATTGAATTACAAAATATAATCTCAACCATTATATCCCAGTCTTAATGATTTACATTAAAGTTACATTAAAAACCATTTTTATGGTCAGTAAGTGGAAATATTGAAAGCCATTGCTTTCAAGGACTTATAAAATTTTATTATCGAGTTTTATGAGTGAAATGATAGGTTTCAATAGAGAGAGAAGAAAAAAAAATCCAAAAAGGAATAAACAATCATTATCAGGAAAGATAATTATTTGAACCTAAAATGAGCTACCTGCTCTCGACCAATAAAATCTTTAGTTGCTCCAAGCTTTTTACTTTAATAAAAGACCCATTAAAAATCTATTTCCCATTTAGTTTTCAATAGTTGGAGCCAAAAGAGATATATTTAATTAGAGAGATTAGTTATAATAAAATTCTATTACTGAGAATAATGTCTATTAATGACAAATATTTTAATTATTATAGTTGTTTTTGTTAAGATTGTTTATCACAATGCATGCTTTCACACACGCGCACACATCCAACATATCATAAATATAACCAATCATTGCAAAATGTTTTTTCAATATTTCTGTGTAGAACCTTTTCTATAATGATTCAGCAAAATTTTATATTGATCTGCTTCCTTTATCCAAGATGATTTTTTCTTCTTAATCTGGAAGACAAGAGAACATGACAAATGATTAAGCAATAATGAACTGTTTTTAGCCAACAGTGATCACCTATCTGCTCTTCTTACATTACATATGGTATAGATTTTACTATAATCTTTAATTTTTTCATTTGAATGTAGTCATCTGTGTAAAAAAAAAAAAAAAAAATTGAGGCCAACTAAAATATAGTAAAATCGAATTGTTTGTTGTTGAGATCAAATGACATTCCACTCTCAAAACCACTATTGCACTAAACCATTCACTGCATTAGAGTACTACAACCAAATGTTGAATCTTGATTGTCTGCTTAGTTTGCTTGCCACATAATAAATATAATATAGTTTTGTGTTTGAATATTAATGCTACTTACAGTCATGCTCAAATCCACTTACATTGGGTTTAGTTTACAAGTTTATATTCTATCAAGATAGGTTTAGGTGTCTTGGCAATAGAGCACTACAACTAAGTGTTTATATTTGATCATCATTAGAAATACTTTAATTATCACCTACCACTCCCTTAACAATGTATTTGAACATCTATTTAATATGAACTAAAATTTGTAACTATATTATAAAATAATGAGCTTTCATATTGTTTTATTGTCATACTTACAGATTATGTTTCATAAATAAAGATTAAAAATGGTTAATTCATTACTTAAAAGTTTTTCTTTCAAGCACATAAGGAATATGATCATTATCACATAACCCCCTCCCCTTCATCAACAACTAAATATTTGATTGGCTTTTTTTACTTCAGTGAGGCAAGAGAATTGATGTTCTGAGAACAAATTAGATAAAAAAGGACCCACTAATCTTGAAAATAACAACTACCACAAAATGTAAGTAAAATATATATTTGACATTTTATATAACAGTTAGTTTCAAAAATAGTTTCCCAGTAGTCATTTTATTATTGCATTACAGGAGAGTTGCCAACAACTATTGCCTCAGTATTGGCTATTTCAATTTACAGGCAATCCAAAAAAATATAGAAAAAAGAGTAAAAACATTCAAATTAATTAAAAAGAAGTAAATTTTGCTGTTATTTTTTGATGTCACACTTAACTTTTTTTGTGTGCTGCCATGCAATTTCACTGAATCACCTGAACTCATCCAGTAATGTTTTTTTTTTTTTTTTACAATTTTAAGTGAAAGTAGTGATTATATTTTTTACATTTTTATTTTTTTTTCTTTCAAAAATATATCTTATTTGAGTGTAAAACTAATGATCATAGCAATTCTATCAAGTATAAGAATAATGAAGATGCTTTGTTTGAATGCTAAATGATTTTCTTATAAACAAAAAATCATATTCTGATGTCAACATTTGAAAAAAAAGAAGCAATCCCAAAATAATGGGAGGTGGTGGATTCAATTTTATAACAACAGAAAAAAATGCAGTATGTTTTATTGTTATTTGAGGGAATATTGAATAAATACAAATATATATATTATTAAAACCAGTCAACACTTAGACAATCCCAATATCAATCTAACAATCAACAATTTCAAACTGTTGTCAAGGCAACCTTTTAACAATAAAGGTGGAATCCTAGCTTTATTAACACTCCAATATACTTATATAGACACTAAATATATGTTTGTTAACCAACTTTATTGTTAAAGGAGGTTGCCTTGACTATAGATTGAGATTATTGATAGCTTAAGGTTTTATTGCTATCATCTACATTTATAAACCTATTAAAGCCTTGAGTAATTGGCTTTATTGTTTTAATACTATATACATGTGTATGTTGAAAAATCCTATATATATATATAAAGGCTAATAAATAATATTAATAAAAAAAGTATGAGCCATTGTCTACTAATTTATGCCATTTTCTAGAAGTCTAAAAACAAAATACAATGGTGTGGTAGCTGAAGTGTATAATCTGCAAGATTACTGTTAAAAAATGGGAAATATATGCAGTACACAGTTGACTAAATGTTCTGATAATGTATAAATATTCCCCAAACATATATGCTGTTTTTAATGCAAAATAAACAGATAATTAAGAATGATGATTGCAATTGTATGTAATGTTATCATTTTAAATGATATGATGAAACAATTATTCAATGTTAAATTCTGCATAACACGTTTGCTTCATGACTATGACATTTTAGTCCAAATTTGGACAATAACAGACAATTTTTAGGTAACTGAGAACTTTTCTCACATCACCATTTATCCAATTATTGATTAGTAAAATAGAGGATAAAACAAAAGAAACATGAAAAAAATAATCACTGCTTATATTAACAAATATGGTGAATATCTTCCCTTTATCATTCCTCCATGGAGAATAGTTATATCCTGTAGCAGGAACTTAAAACTTGTTTTAATTTTTTTTACCCTATTATTTATTTATTTTTTTTTTTAAAAGGAATAGTATTAAAAAAAAAGATCATTCAAGAGGAAATCATTAAAAATTATTAAAAAACATCATTAAAGAAAGTGTAGTTAGCTGTTTGCAGGTTGTTGTGTATTGACTGAGATAAACCTTTAATATATTTTAAGTATTTATTCAACTTAGAAACAGTAATAAGCAATACAGCAAATCTCTCACAACTGTTATGACTTAGTTTAGTAAAAAACTATGAGCTCATTTGTATCAGATGAATGTCAGTTGTGAACCCCCTCTATCAAAGGCATGATTCTGGGCTCAATACACACCATTCTCATTTAAGTATATTTATATATATCCAAAGTTGTCTCTTTTCCATTTGCACATTTATATTTAAATTATTATCGTATATCATGTACCGAATGTGTGACTTTATATGTTGGCTAATTGCATTTGGATATATGTCTCGCTATTTGCTGTAAGCAGAGCAGAGTGAATTGCTTGAGAAAAACTGGCCTTATATCTTGTAGTCATGGACCATAGAATAATTTTATGGTAATTATCCATTTAATGTGCTATGTGGTATGGTGCAGTGATAGAGTATCAGATTCCAAAGCTATAATCCTCAGATCAATTTTTATTTCTGGCCTTTCCAATGCTAACTTCTTAAGAAATGAGCAATAAAGCCTTTTAATTACTTATTTACTTATACCCATGTATTTCAATTTATTACTTTTATTTACTTGCCTTGAGCAATGAACCTGGCTCTTTAATATAAGACTAATTTACAAATTGTTACGTAGACTGATGAGTTCACTATAGCAGTCATGAGATAATAAGACTAAATGATAGGAGAATGAGCTACTCAATACAGAATCTTTTAGCTTTTGATTCTATAAATAAAGCTAAACTACACTGAGCTAAAAACTATAATAAAACTTGAACAGAAAATATAAAGCTGTAAATTATTGTTTTATAAAATATATGATCTAGAGGTCTTATGCACCTTTTGACTCAGCCAGAGTGCTACACATATAAAAACAAGTTTGATATCAAAGTAAAAGAGATAAAAGTTTTTGCTCTTAAACCACAGAAAAGATCTGATTTGTAGTAAAATCTATTTTTATTTGTTTAAATTCTATAAGAGAATTTTTATTATTTTAATGTGCTCTCCCTTTCTGTTTTTTTTTTTTAAATCTGTACCATAGATTTTTCCCCCCAGCTATTTTATTTCCCCAGATAGCTCTGTAAAAGGTTGAAAGTCTAAACATAGAGAAACAAGAATGCTAGAGTTTTTTGTAGATGAATAGCTCCCTCTAGACTGCAATAGATTAACTACTCATCTAGCTGTTTTGATATAACTATATTAGTTTATTTCCAATCCCCAACTCTCTTTTTAATCATAGCACCTTCATCAGTGATAGTGATAAGATTATTCTGATGCAAGCAATGTTTTAAAAGCATTAAATAATAATTGCATTTTAATTGGTTTAAAAATTAGATTAAGAAAATGATTTTCTGACAAGCAAAGAATTTGTCATAAATGACATCTTCATTTAAAGTTGATACAGACATTTTCTCTTTATTAAATATTTATCATATCATAATCACCGGCTTTAAAACACAACAATGACACGTGAAAGTCTATCTATTGCGTTTAACTACTATTTGTTTATTAACTAGGTCTCTAATTCCCTGAACAATTAGCCCAGTAGTGTAATCACGAGCTAAAGATTTTTGAATTGATTTCTGATAGAACCAAGTTATAAAAAAATTGAGAATGACACACACGCACACACAAATCAGCGTTTGAATGAAATGGTTAAATTCTATTTCTCATTTTATTTTTTAAATGTTACTTGACCTCTTACATAATGACCTTAGATAAATAGACCTTCAATAATACATTATCTATTTATTCATTCAATTACCTGATTGTCCTTAAGTTATTTAACATACGTATATAATCATACTCTATAATCACTTGATTACAATTTTCTATTTCAGTTAGGTATATATATTATTTTAATTACCTAGTGAATTGAGATATTGATT
Organism: Epiperipatus broadwayi; assembly: GCA_028023455.1. Classification (NCBI taxonomy): domain Eukaryota; kingdom Metazoa; phylum Onychophora; class Udeonychophora; order Euonychophora; family Peripatidae; genus Epiperipatus; species Epiperipatus broadwayi. The sequence continues at coordinate 18,764,548 of JAQFVV010012399.1, read as the reverse complement.
GACAATAATATACACAAAAATTAACATTAAAAATTCCAAAATCAACCCGTCATAAACTGTCCAAGTTTTTAAGTCAATATTAATAATAATTATAATCAAATGGTTAGTTGTTTCAGAAGTTCAATGGGGGAACTTTTATCTCTTAATTTGACCATTCCACTGCTGTGCTAAACCACATAGAACATATACAAGCACTAATAATTTATCAGTTACTGTGTTAAATTTATAATAGTTTGATGAATAAATATAATATTTTTGTGATTAAATATTATAGACCAAGATCTTTCAGATCATTTATTGTAATGTTCCCATCCCAATTAATTTATACAACTATACTTTATTGACAACTGTCTATTATTTATTATTTATCATATGATTTATTGTTTGAAAAATGATATTTTTGAGTTTCTAGGCATTATGATGCACATACTTAAATCACATGCAAAAGATTATTTCACTTAAAGAAGGGATTGCATAAGCTGACATTTAATACATATATATTTAACATTTTATTAATCCATATATTCTGAATGCTCAACTACTTCAAGCTCAATCTCATTCTTTACCTCATCCTCAATCTCATTACTATTTAAGATCTAATGGTTATTCTTTAAAAACTTAACCTTGAAAATGATGGATGCTATTTCATCAAAATATTGAAGTAATCAAAAATAATACACAGTTTAACCCAAAGCTACTTTATTTACATTATATAACCATGAAAACATTAAATGTAATATATGTCATTAAAATCAGTCAACACCTATTCCAATATCAATAACAATCTCAATCTGTTGTCAAGGCAACCTCCTTTTAACACTAATATATTTGATGATTACTCATGGCTACTTATAAAAAAATACAAATGAATTTTTGGAATTCATAGTAAAAAGTTACACAAAAATAACAATGAGTACAAATGGAAGTTGGTTATGGCAAAAAAAAACAAAAAAACAAATATGGAGTTTCATTGAAAAAATTTCCATAATGAAATAAAGTCATTAATTAAGAGAAAAAGAAAATATAAAAAGTAATGTTCAAGTATTACTGATCAATAATTTTTCCTTCAGTAGCCATTTTTACAGTCAATGAAGCCTTTGTAATATCAACAAGAGTGATCAACGGAATTTACTTCATTGTAGAACTTCTTAGTATTAAAACTTTAATCAGAAAACAATCTACATTCATTTTATTCAGAAAAAAATGATACTAATAGTAAAATATATGATCAGTGAAAACAAAAACATTTTCATTTCTACATAAGTGATTCTAGGGTAGGCAGAATAATCTAAAAAATTTCTCATCATATAACAATTTTTCTTATTAATAAATAATCACTCAAACAATCCATCAGTTACTTAACTTACATGTGTTCAAAACTAAAATAGGAATGAAAGATTCTACTAAATCACAAAAAGTTATTAACTGAATGCGTAATATGACAATTGACAAAGTATGTTTTGAAAATTGAACTAGCTAAGCGCATCTGCTCTAACACAGGCATTTACACAAAGAATAAAAATGATATAAGTAAAAATACAAATATAAAAAGTAAAACAATGATTGCATTTTACGAATGTATCATATTATCTATAATGTTATTTCACAATGGCTGTTTTAATCTCCTCCAATCTACTTTTCATATTGTTCAATTAAAAAATTATCAAACATCTAATAAAAAAATATAAATAATAAATATTTTGTAGGATAAACAAATTCATTAAAAATATGTACAAAGCTCAGAAAAATTGAAAATAAATGATGAAGATAATTAGTAATAAAATGAGAGGATACATACCATCAGAATAATGTATTAAATACAAATTCCAAGTAATTTTTAAAAACAACATCAAATGATCAACAACAGCTGATGAAAACATAATTATTATTATTATTATTTAAATTTATTATACATAGGAATTGCATGCTTTTTCCAAGAGGTAATATATTCTGCTTAAAAATATATGGATTGGGGATAAGAAGAGCTTATTTTTAAATCATTCGGTATTGTCCATTTGGCATATTTTAATCAATATGAATGGTTAAATTAGCAATAATAGATTAAAAATTGTCATCAAGAATGGAAATTAAAAAAGTTCATTGCACTGTTCTTTCATATGAATTATAATAAATAAAAAACATATACAACAGCTATATATATTAATAATAATTACACATAAAAAGCCTTTTTCGGCATATGATTTCTTGCCCTTTTCAAATCTTAAGCATCAATTTTAACATTAACCAATTATTGCAGATAGAACACCATCTAGTGTTCTATAATGTAAGTAAAATAACAGTAACAAAATAAAAAATTAATAAAATAAAAATTTTTATGTAAAGATTCAATATAACTTCAAAGAATTGAATATATGACATAATATATAGCACTATATCACTTTATATATACTATCTTATATAATTTTGCAAAATGATTATAATGATAATAGTATCAGTAATTCAAATAAGAAATGGATCAAACTTTCATATTATCCTAAAATTTATGACATATTAATAAAAAATAAAAATTATATTGATTAACATATAAATATTGCATGATTAAATAGTAAAAATTTGGATAAATTAACAGGCAATTATAAATTAAGAAATGATATAAAAAATATATATATAAAGAAATCATATATAAAATTGTAATGACTGCAATTTGCTATGGTCATATAACATAACTATGCAGGTGATATGCAAGATGATAAATCTGCTTTATATATTCACTACTTGACATATGGATAAAATAGACATTATAAAAAATATTGAACCTTTAAATTACATTAAAAATCCAAGACAAATATTATAATAAGCATAATTTAAATATTTGTATGAAGATTTAAAAACCTTCAATAAATTTAATTAACAACTGGCCAATTAAACATGAATGTAAAATTATATAAGATAGCATATATAAAGTGATATAGTGCTATATATTATGTGATATAGTCAATTCTTTAAAGTTATATTGAGTCTTTACATAATTTTTTTTTTCTATTTTACTGATGTTTTATTTTGTTATTTTACTTACACTATAGAACACTAGACGGTGTTCTATCTGCAATAATTGCTGAGATATTTTTGACTTCGTTTAAGGAGAAGCCATAATACATCACATCACATAATGTTAAAATTGATGCTTAACACTTGAAAAGAGCATGAAATCATGTGCTGAAAAAGACTTTTTGTGTAATTATTATTAATATTTGTATAGTGAAAATTTGTAAAATTAACAATCATTATTCTATTATAAAATCATGCTTGAAATGATTAAATTTTAAAAATGTATTAATTTGAGTTTGAGTTGCTACTTTTTCTAGTGGTGTACAATTATAATACCCAATAACTTCATGATTATATATATATAACATATAATAAATACACATATTTAAAATTTTTAGGAAACAATGAAATCTCTATTTATTATCTAAATTAAAATCATTTTTATCTAGTTTGAAACTGAATAATAAATAATTTGGGTGAACTGTTTCTTTAAACTTAATATAGGCAGCATTTGGAGGTTCCTAAAAATTATATATTAATTGATATTCTTTAATTATGTTATTAAAAATATATGATATATACAGTATTTCTTAAATTTTTCTTTTGTTAATAAAATAAGTATATTGTGAAATTATAGATACAAACGTTTTAATACTGATGAGAAACATATTTATAAATAAATATGAAGTTATTTATTTAATGTACAATTCCATAGTAATAATTATACACCAAATATAGATTGCACAGAAATTCCACAAAATTAAGGGAAAAATATATAAATAATATAATTTTGCATATGAATATTAGTACATCTGCAAAGAGGTTATTCTTCTTTCATCAGTTATTAGACTTAGGACACTTTTCATGCGAGAACTATAATCATAATTATATTATTTCATTCACTTATTGCTTTTACAGTATTTTTTAAGTATTGAGCTCACTAACATATCAAGAATAATAAATAATTACTATAAAAACAGCAAACAAAATGAAATAATACAGCTATGACTATAGTACTTGGCATCAAAAGTGCTCAAAGCCAAAAACAAATAACAGGGGGAAGAAAAGTAACCCAGTTCTCCAGGTATACTAACACCAATATGCGAAGTTATTACTGATAAACAACAAAATAAAAATTATAAATATTATAAGTAAAAATAAAATCATCAAAGGGAGTCAGCCCACATATATTAAATAATATATATTTATTTTTATTATTAAAATTGATGTCTAATTTTATTATTATTATTATTATTATTATTATTATTATTATTATTATTATTATTATTATTATTATTATTATTATTATTATTATTATTATTATTATAAATAAACAATTTTTTTTATTGTTAATAATAATAAAAAATGCTATAAGGATTTTTGCATAACATGTCACTTTCTTTTTTATTTTAATATTAAAAATAAATAAATATTATTTAATGTATGTGTGGGGCTAACTAAGTAGTTTTATATAAATTTTCTCACCAATTATAACTGATATCTACTGGGCATGCATAATCTGAGAAACACAATATAATGATTGTAATTCTATCTACTATATATATAAAAATAACTGAAATCAGGCACACACAAAATAGATTGATTCAGCCTAAAAGCAAACAAAAATTTATGAAGTTTTACTAGCATTTAAAGAAAAAAAGTTTATGTTATTGGAAGTATCAGGATTATAGACAGACATTCAGGTGTTCAACATAAATTCGAAGATTAAATATTCCTGTCCCCCAAACTGGATGAAACTAACCCATAGATCATAAATAGTTTATTATTATTATTTTATCTATTTATTTGCCAATATTGAAAATAAAATATACTTTGTAAATAAATTTTTCACAAGTGAATTCAAATCAATCAAAACAAGAAAACAATATAATTGCTTAATTATGTTATCCAACATCAATTTGATAAAATCGGTTATCAAATTAATAAAATCATGTTTTGTTGAGCACTGTTGATAGATGAGTTAATCCCAGCATGGACTATATTAAAAGCTGCACATCAAAATACAAACCACCTATGGAGACTAAAACATTAATGTTACATTAACAATCTCAACTGTGGTAAATTATTAATAAAATCAACAAATATAAGAGAATTCATTTTAAAAATTGAATTTTATTTATAATAAATTTTACTAAATAAAACATTTTTTTCAAATTTGGGTTTCTATCAATATATTTATTTATTTAAAAATTACTTCTAATGTTTTGGCGAACAATATAAAAAGTTTTCTCATTTGATCTTAAAAATATGCAAATTAAGATAGGAAAATAAAACTAAAAAAAAAACTTTTTTTTTTTAAAGAAAAGATTTATATATATAAAATGCTTTAGTTAAATCAAATTCCAATCAATGACCTAAAAAATAAGTACTATGATATATTACAAGAGATTTTCACCTAGCATTCACAAATAATAACTGAAGTCTATGTTATACATTGTTTTTTTTATTTTTGCCCTTTATATATACCGAAAGTAATATATATATAAATCAAGATTTATGTATATCAGGAGTAGAAAAGATCTATATGAAACACACTTATATGGGAAAAAAGCAGTCATGTGATAGACAATATATATATATAATGGAACTGTGATATCTGATATATCTTGTTCCAAGTTCTCTGCATATATTTTATATCACTGATAATAGTTCATGTTTTGTTAATAAGCTTTGATTATGTATTATTTATGGTATTATAATTATATGGTGCTTTTCAATATGCTATAACATGGATGCTTTTTTATATATACAATATGCATATATAAATTAAGATTATATTATAAATAAAATTTAAAAAAAAGTTATTACTAATAAATTGAGAAAGCATATTTACATATATATTTAGTGTGTATATTCACTCATTCACATTCACTCTAAAAGTTGAAAAAAAAAAAAAAAATAATAATAATAAACTATGTATTATTATTTAAATAAAGTGAATAATGAAATCTTTCTTAAGCAAATGATATATGAGGTGAGATTCCAAAATAATCATAATTGTTCTCTGGTAGTCACACTAGATACCTCTTGTTGGAATTTTTCTGCATCAATCTGTCAAATGACATCACCATGTGAAATTGTAGTGCCATAAAGGACATTTTTTTTTGTAAAGTGTTTCACGTATTTGTTGATTTTTGTAATGGCTAAAAAGTTGGAGCCACATGGAATTCTGTTTTCTTTTCGGGGAAACAGTTGCAATGCATGAAACAGTTTACAAACAATTAGCTCTGGAAAAAACACAAGTTTACAAATGGTTTAATAGAAGTGTCAAATTCACCACATCCCAAAAAAGTGTGGTCAATGAAACTGAACATCAAAACAATGCTCATTTTTTATGAATGCAAACAGAAATGTTTATTCAGAATTCATTTCTAACAACCAGACATCTAAAACCTATAAGCTCTGAAACTTTTACACGATGTGGTAAAACTTAAATGTACTATTTTGAACCAAAGTGGGGAGTGCATGTTTTATTATGGCAGTGCACTGGTATACTTGCTTTGGATGTGAAACAATTTTTAATTAAATTCAGTACAACCCAATTTATCCATCATCCATATTCTCTCAATATCTTTCCATGTAACTTCTTTTTACTCTCTTGAATAAAAAAAATGTTACAATCTTTTTTTGTGAATGGACTTAGAAGTAGTGAAGAAAAAAATGATGGAGGTTTTAAAATGCATCATTTTGCAAGTTTCTGGACTATTTCAAAAAGTGAAACATGTTTAGGCTAATACATTGCTTTAAATAGATTATACTTTGAAATGGATTCAATTGACAATACCTAAAAATAAATGCACATTTTTTAATTACAAATTTTGGTTATTTCTGGGTTCCCCCTCATATTAAAATCCAGTTTCATGATAATTAAACATCAAATTGGAAAAAATCCATTTTCTTGTGGAAATGTAATAACAGTCTTGTTTCCAGCAAACATGTCTCTCCTATTGTTTTGATATTTTAAAATCAATGTCAACTTCAAAACCTATACAGTAACATCTACTTGCAGTTACCTATTTCATATTCTCAGGTAAATTCTTCATACCTTGTTTTATTATTTAAGAAAGATACTTTATGAATTTTGTTAAATTTCATATAGTTTCTTACTTTATACTTGGAAATTTTTTTTATATGAAACATTGTACTATTTCAAATGTTTTGGGGAGGGTTTCAGTATAATTTGAAAAATCATTAATGGAATAAATGACTGCCATTGCATTGTAAAATTTATTTAATTTACAGATTTTACTGTTTTTATTTTTTTTTTATATATGTATTTTATTTATTTGGATTTTTTTTCTTAGATAACGTATAACTGAAGCAGTATATACTGATATAGTGCACATCCTGACTAAACACACAGGAAAAAATTCCATCTGCAATTAAACATTCAATTTTCTTTTTTATATTCAAAAGTTTGTTTTGTTGCAATAGTAAATCATAGGACTTTATCCACATTCATTAAAATATTTCCATGACTTTTTCTTTTCTAATTAAAAAAAAACAAAAACTTTAAATTTGCCATAAGTAAAAATTTATAGCAAGGAATTGTTGTTTTCGTTTTAAAAGTTGTTTCAAAAGAAAACTTTTTCAGTTTAAAATTTTTTGTTGAATCATATATTTGATTAAGAAATTGTATTAGATACCTAACTTATTATTAATGTATTACTTATATTAAAGCTCTGCAAAAATGCAAAGAGAGATTTATCAGTAACAAATATAAACATATACATCCATATTTGATGCTAGTCTGATCTAGGTACTAAAAAAATTTTATCAAGAAGTAATATATTTTGAAATAAGTAATTGTAACAAATTTATCATCAAAGATGTTCAAATAACATTAGTATTTAATCAGTCATATCCTAGTATCCATCTTTTTTAAAGCTCATTAAATATTAAATATGTAATATTGCATCATGTCTGAATAGCTAAATCTGTTCATAATAAAAATAGTGAACAGAGAAATAGTTAAATCAAAATTAAACAAGTGTAGAAGATTATTGACCGTTTTTTAAAAATTTCATTTAGTTTGCATCCACAAAGGGTCTCATGTCATGCTGTCTTCCTTCCCACATGGCATTCAAATGCTGACAAAGTAAATTGGAAATTTTTTTTAAACAAGCTTGAGGGTTTTTTTTTTTTCACATAGTAAACTCATAGACAACCCAATGAATAATGCCATAGTAGTTGGAAAATGGATATTTATCTAATCTTAGTTAGAGAATAAAATGGATGAAAAATCGGGCAACCTCTCATAATCCTGGAATTTGCATAGTGAGTACCATTTTTCCATTGATCCTCGGAAATGGGTGTTGGAAAAGCCTTTTTTTTCTGCAATGGTGCATTTAAATGCTGTTTTACTTTTTATTTATGCAAATGTGTATGTATCTAATACTAATTCAGAGCAGCCAGAATAAAGATCAGATATGATGATGTGCATATATACAGTCATTTCTAAAAAAAAAAATCAAATATAAAATAAAATACAGTATAAAGTAATAAGTATTAAACAAATTATTTAATTTTAACAATTTTAATATTATACAAGTTATTTAAAAACTAATGACAATAAAATATTTTAATCACAGTGCAGGATAAAGACCTCACTCTACTGAGCTCACTCACAAGCTTGTCTTTAACACAGTGGTTCATTATTGCATATCAAATTATTCCCTTTCCTCAGATATTTTATGATTGTTCTAATCCATCAATTATTTTTTTATCTAGTTGGCTGCTGAGTGAAGTTTTATTAATATTTCTAGTTTTGGTTTAAACTTATGTCTTTTTGTTATACTTACCATATATTTCTTTCAATTTCAAAAGTCAACAAAGTCAACTGTTATCTCAACCTGCCATTTTACACTTGAATGTCACATGACCTACTGAGCGACAAAAGAGCAATAAGATTGTTTTATATAGTCTTTATTTTATTACATTCATGTTGTCCAGATTTAAAAAAACAATAGACTGATTTAAAGCTTTTCTTTTTTAAGTGCAAGATATCGCTACTTCAAATATAATATTACACCTACTAAGTCCATTTCCATGACATTTGTCTATTTTTATTTTTCCTAAATTTATTTATTTATTTGCTTTTGATACTATCTGGTTTAAATAAATATACTTATTTATTAATTCAATTTTCTTTCCTAACAACAATATTCTTTTACAAATAAAAATTATTCAAATATTATGTTAGTTAATCAAATTTTATTTTCAGGACCATTTCCAAATTTGTTGAATTGAATTCACAAATGCTTGATAGTATGAGATCATGGGTGTTAATGTGAAAATTTAACAATATAGTATGCAAATTTGTGATAACTTTAATAATTACCATTTATCTTCACATTTGATTTTTCTTCACCTATGTTTCTTTTTATTTTGAATTTCTCAGAAATCTCCTATAACTTATTGGCATTTTTTGATATGTTATTTCAATAATTTCATTATTTTCAATTTCATGAATTTTACCATATATACCAAATTCATACATATTCAAAATTGAAAGCTTTTTTATAATCCAAGTTATAACAAACATTCAAAATAGTAATTATAAAGCATATTTCTGAAATTAAATTAAGGCGATTTTTTTTATCTCAGTAATATACTGCCACTATCTATAAACTTCTGATATCTAATATATATATATTACAATGTCACATTCATATAGTATATGAGGATTTACCAAATGGATGATTATTCTCCTATACATTACATTTAAGGACATTATATGGTTTAAATATACCAAAACTTCTTCATAGTCAAAAGTATCCTTTGTTGTAATTATTTCTGGTATTTGGGTATTACCTTGTCTATCAAGCTTGACAGCCATTTTTTTATTACACAGTTTCTGGGTCACAATAAATATTTAAAACAAACAAGAAGCACTCGTATATTCCTGAAGGTTTGTGATTATGGGACTATTCCCATAATCGAATATTAAGTACTGAACTAATCTGTATACTATTACTAACAGTTGAATGTAATTGGAAAATTCAAATAAAGCATTCATTTTTAATATTTACATTTTATTATTATTGTTATTTTTTTTTTTAAAAAAAATTTCTGTAAAAATTATTTATAATATTTCCACTTCATTATTATTTTTTATTAGTCAACATTAATATGAAAATACAGTATATAACAATTTTGAATGTCATATCACATCTATTAACACAGATTTCAGCTTATTTACCCAGACCCTATAGTCTTTTGATGTTTTGCATATGCATGTTGATAGTTTAATCCACAAAGATGTATAGATGATTTAATGTAAATAAAAATTGAAATAAATCTTTTGAATTGAATTTATAATCGATTTATTAATTTTTTTAAACTTACCAACTAACACATACTTGTAAAATAAAATTGATAAAAAACAAACAAACAAATACTTATCCTACTTCTGAAACTGTATAATTAAAAATAAGGAATGCCAAGCTCAGTAGACAGGATAATACACAACGATCTTATTTTTTTACTATGTAAAATCTTCATTATTTGGATTTAATTTTAACTCAAATTTTATCTCTATCATATAAAATCAATGTATACTTCCTCTTTTTTTTTTAAAAAAAAAAAAGAATTAACAAAATCTTCAAGTTAGCAACTAATGATAACTAACAAATCTAGTTCATTTATTAACGGTTTGTATTTGACAATAATAAAATGCAATACTTGGTGCATCCCCAATGATAAATGGTATAACCCAGAATAGTTCATAACTTTGTTTATATATATCAATAGACTAAGCAATCTACTCTTCACAGAAATTTCATAACGTTGTTATTTAAAGGCAAAATAAAAATCAGTAATTGGGTCAAGTCATTTTTTTGTTTCAAATATGATATATTTGTCAGCAATGACTAGAAAGTGGGTTGCACCCAGCTTAAGATATTGTACAGTGTGATGATATATTCCTCATAAAACCTCAGATTCAAATAATGAAACATCTCTTGTAGATGTGAAACATGGACTTTAAATTATAATAAAGTAAAGGTTAATACAATCTTATTGGTCTGTTCCTCAATCGGTCAACTATGTAACATTCAAATACAAAGAGATATGCTGAGAATATTAACTCTATTAATCAAACTTAAAAAAAAAGAACAAACTAAACAATTGAGCACTAAGATCATAATGATGACACCTGATCATCATCATCAATGATAGTTTATCACCCTATGCCACAAGGGTATTGAATACCAGTAAGACAGTGCCGATATAGATAATAACCAAGTAGAAGAATTAGGACTTGATAGTTCATTTAAATAAAAAAAATCTCTCTAATTTATCCTGTTTTTCCAGCCATGGAAATCCGGTGTAATGCAGCTTTTTTTTTTTTTTTAACTTTCAAATTATTAACTTAAATACTATGAACAAAGGAAAGATGGCTGCTAGACCCACAAGCATATAGATTCAAACTTAATTTTCACTGACAAAAGCAAAAACCAGTCTAGGAATGATGGTATTATAGCTATATACTATTAGGAAACCCTGGATCCGTTAAGATCATAATGGATGTGTATAGTAGAGTAAAAAAATTTGAGAATACCATTATAAATCAACTCTCAGCAGCCACGTGATTACTCATATTATCCTTTGATTTCTTATTGTACAATAATAAACTAAATAAAAGAGAGAAATCAACCATTTATTATTAGTAAAATAACTGACTGAACATTCATTAGAAACAGCTTCCAAATCCAAAATGTCAGCCTCATTTGGATAGTCTTTTAAAATTTTAAGCTATTTTTTTTTAAAACTTAATATTAACATATGTTTAAATACAACTTTAAGACAATCTTCCAAATTAAATTACATTTAATCAAAGGGATTTCTAAAAATGGTATGTTATTTAGTAAAAATAAGAATGTAACAGTTTAAAAATAAGAGACTACAAATATTTCTAGAAATTTTTAATTAAAATTTTTATTATGAATAATATACGGACTTATTTTAAAAAGGAAAAAAGTTGAAAGCAAATAGTTAAAAAAGTCAAATAACATTCTATAACATTATTTTATCGATAAATCGCTTAATATTTTAATATTAACTTTTATAATTGAGATTGAAAAAAATAGTAATAAAGATTGCATTCTTTCAGTTTTTATTTCTTTATTCAATCTTGATAGCGTATAACCGCCATCTAGCGGCGGTTTATATTAATGATTAGATTAAAATTCAAATCACTGAGTTGTTTGCGTGAAGGCAAGAAGTGGACAAAACGTGGCAGTAATCATAATGTCATTTAGATACATCGTAGTTGAAACAATTAACTACAAGACTGTTTTTTTCTTTTTAATTAAATATAAAAACTATATTTTGCTAAAAGTTGTTTTAATTAATTAACGCAAATTATAATGTGTTTGCTTTTTTCATTTCTATTTAATTAATGATGAGATAAATTAAAATTCATTTTTAAAAAGTTTTATTATTATTTTCAAAAAAATTAAGAAAAATAACTACAACTACAGTATTTTAGCTTTTTACATAAAAGAGAAAAATCCTGTAAATTAAATAAAGAACGCATCGTAATTTATATAAGAATTGGGCATAAAAATATTATTGGTTTAATAATTGTTTTATATATATGAAAGTTATGAAATGATATCAGCATTAATAAAATATAAGTTAAGAAAATAAAGATATAAAATAAAATGATAATAGTTAGAAAGTAAAATATTAGGTTTTGTTTAATAACAATTCAAGTTATAGTTTTTCTTCGCCTTTTATTATTTATATATATAAAGGTTCCAGATACGTTTACATAAAAATATTCCAAGATAAAAAAATAAACTTTTTTTTAAACCATGTTTTAAAATATTGGAAGGCCAGTAAATTTTAATTACCGTATTAAATTATTTAAATGTTATAGTATAAATATATAATTTACGTTATCATTAAAAAGTTTAATAATAGGTATAATATTTAAAAGTAATATTTTAAAATTATAATTATATATTTTCAAAAGATAAGGGTTGCATGTAAAGCATTTAAAGTTGATTATTTTAAAATTAATTACGATTAAAAGTGAATATTTAGTCACATTTAATATATGAATATTTAAAAAAAAACAGGTTGTATTAAAACTAAAAAATGTAGGTAGTTTTAATATAAATAAAATTTGTTTTATATATGTAATTTATTATAAGAAAATACACATATTTATACATATCTTTTGTATATTACAGCTTGAGGAAGACTGTTGCATGGTCGAAATTGTTATCTATTTTGTGAGTGCGATATATTGTATAAAATAAAGTGCATGCATTATCAAATGAGATGATGGTTTACAAGTAAAACGATTTGATTTACAAGTATTAAACTTTTTGCAATCATAATTTTGTTACTAACCACTTTAGATAAATACATTAATGATTATTACTACATATTTATTAAACTACCGATTACCTTTAACACATTTTAACTTTGAATTTTATATAATGTATGTTAAGTTTCATATTCAGTGGATTAACAAGAATTGTTTATTAATATTGCTAGAAGGAGGTTGCCTGACAACAGTTTGAAATTGTTGTTAATATTGGGATTGATTGGTTTTTAATGATTAGTATTCATATATATGAGTGATATGTAAAGTTTTTGGTTTTGATAGTGTTATTTCTAATTTCACTCAGAATTAGATGTATTTTTACTCAATGGTTAATTTAGATATTTCAGATAAAAGTTTTGTGATAAAAATGATGACCCTTTATCAGGGTCACTCTGTTAGCTAAATTATATTTTTAAAAAAATGAAAAGGGAACTTTTTACTTCCTTAAATAAGCAAATAATTTTATCACAAATAAAAATTAAAACACTTTTAATTTTAATACCAGCTACAAAGAATGTTTAACTGACAGTCCAAATATTACAATTCTTTAGTATCTTAATAGTAATTAAATATGGAATGAAAGACAAGCTAAAACAATAAATGTCTTCATTTGTAATTGGCAGCTGGGTTTTTGAGAACTTGAATAAAAATGTGATATTCTGGCCTGATTTCAGATCTATATAACTAACCAGTAGAATGTATTGGGTTCAAAACCTTGCCTTGTCTAAAATTTTCAAGTCATTATTGTCAATAGCAAATAAATTTAAAGCTTTAGAGTCGACATTATTTTTAAAAGTTCTTCCTGTGTAAATGTTGGATAATTAGAGAGAAAAGTAATAATGAAAGTTCATGGGCACTGACTGCTTTACCATATAATATTAAACTATGTACTGCTGCCTATTGAAATTGTGTTAAAGATAAAGCAATAACCCATAAGAAGCAAACTAAACATCATGTGAAAAATACTCAGTTTCATATAACCAAGACTTCAACAAATATAATTGAGAAAATGTCATTTTATAAAATATTAAGCAATAAATCAGTGTAGATACATATATGAGATGTTATATTTTAATTCTTGGAATGCACCTTTATAAAATATACATGTGGAAGTGTACAGTAGTAGTTACTGTCACCTTCAAAGTGGCCCTCTTGTGCATCTATGCACTGATTAAAACAATGTCCTCATTTCTGGAAGCACACCTGGAACTCATTTTCAGAAATATTGTTTGAGCGCTTGTCACAACATTCTTTTATATATCAGTTATAGTAAAAAATATTCATCCTTTCAATGCAGTTTTTAATTTTGAAAATAATCAAAAATCACAAGAAGCTGAATCAGGTGAATAGGCAGGATGGTCTATTTATGTAATTGATTTTTTGGCCAAAGGGTCTCCCCCACAATGAGTGCACTATGACTCAATTTTTACAACAAAGCATATGCACAGATATTTATTATTTTCTCAATAGCTAATTAACAACTAGCTCTATCAGATTAAAATTTACACATGTGTTAGCTTAAACATGTTCATACATGAATGTTCAATACTCATGATTTCAATAAAATTAGATCATGGGTAACAATGTATAGCCTTTTCAAGAATTAAATTATCTCATCTCACACATATTCATGTAAGAAATATTTTATAAGTAAAGTATTACTGAGTGGACATTTTGCCCTGTATCAATTCATGCAGTAATAGAATGTCAGATTCTGGAATATGGATTGCAGTTCTGGTAATTCCAATGCTTAAACCTTTTGTAAACTCACATTATTTTAATACTGACATATTCCTTTCATCCTATTATAAAACCAACTGCTGCAAGCTTCAGTAATCACCAACCCCAGATCTATTTCTGTATTTATCTTTTATATTACTCAAGCTAATAACCTGAAAATAAAAAAAATTGTAGGGATTTGAATCTAAACTAATTAATTTGCATAGTTATATATA
The DNA here is from genome assembly GCA_028023455.1 of Epiperipatus broadwayi. Lineage (NCBI taxonomy): Eukaryota > Metazoa > Onychophora > Udeonychophora > Euonychophora > Peripatidae > Epiperipatus > Epiperipatus broadwayi. Next base: position 18,749,224 of record JAQFVV010012399.1, on the reverse strand, counting down.
TTTGACACCAGGTCAGTTTTTATATATTTTAGAGACTTTAGTTTTATACCAATGTAGACTTTCTGCCCTTTAGCCAAAAAGATTAATACCAACAATAATATACCATTAATCTAGGACCATCTATTCAAGGTTGCAGTAGATAGTTCTAGAGTAGGGTGAAAAAAACTGCCCTTAGATAAACAGTGACAAAAAAATAAGATGAAATTTTGATTTGAATCATATTTCTCTTCCATTTTAAAATTCACCTGGAATAGCTACAATGTAATTTTATAACATTAATGTTACAAGCAGTATCTAATAAATATCACAAATTAATACTTTATGCTCTGGATGAAAAAAGTGGTTGCTATTAGCATGTGAAAGATGCAAAATCACAAAGCATTCAATGGTCTGGGCTTGCATGCTACAATAACACATATGTTCAAAATGACCCTCAACATCATCCATGTTTTTAAAATCAAGTTATTGGGTCTTGCTCCAATGAAAGAGATTGCTCCTACAGACAAACCTCCCACATATTATTGCAACTCCTGGTTAAAAAAATTATTTAACTTTTCTGCCCAGTATAGCATTGTAGCCTCCCATAATTTTGATAAGAAACTTACATATCGGGAAGCATTTAAATTAATGAATCCTCATTTGACTTGCCCCCCCCCAAGTATTCTTGGTCTGTCTAATGAAAACTAATATCAAAGTTAAAAAGATGGTATCTTGTACCCAAATTCATTGACTTCACCTTAAAAAAAAACCCTGAACTCTCCACCAACCAATGACTTTTTGACATCTAGGAGAGGGTTTTATAAAATTTAGCCCAGCATGCTCCAACTGTGTAAGCTGAATCTGGAGATCTTGCCTCATGTTTTGAATGATTGTAGAGGATTAAACAATGCAAGACTACATTTATTAAAGATTTTTGAGCTTGACTGGTCTCAGCTTTTCAATATAGCCAGTTGAATTGCATTGGGTAGATTCTCAGACATCAGGGGAGCCATCTTCACAAATCATTCTATTTGGCTTCTTAGATGTTGCCTGGTCCTGGATTCATCACCCTGTAATCCAATGCAATTTGTGAAAAATTCACTGTGCCTTATTAAGACAAGAGACCAATTAACGCTGGCTGAGATCTTCAATTCTACCTGGTTGCATACTGATGAACTTATCTGATCTCTACAACCCCCCATATGACATTCCTGTACTTGGTTCTGGCTTTCAACAGCTAGGAAGATACGTCTTTTTCGTCATAGAAGACAATTGTATATTTTGGTTTTATTTCATAAATATAATATTATAGTTTTTTTTTCTACTATGTATATCTCAACAACAAACATGTAACTGTCAATGAATTTTTATATTATGTAAACTAATAAATAAATAAATCTAATTTTAAAAAAAAGCAGTATCTAATACTAGTCCTATGAAAAATATTATTTTTATGGTTCCAAATTTAATTTTTTGTTACGAACATTATTTACAATTTTTTTTCTAATATTTGTATTAAAAAACCATTGATCACAAATAATGGAGAAATAAAGTTATTTATATTTATATCATTCCTGAGTCGGATGTATTGATTGCTTTCTTTTAGTAAAAGAACAATTTATTTTAATAATAAATATATTTGATTTTTATTGTTGTAAGCATTATTGATAATAAGTATTATAATTATTGTTTTCAAAAAGTACAAAAAAAAACAACTATAAGTAGCAAAAAATGGAGAAATGCAATTATTTATGTTTAGACTACAACCAATATGTGATTTAATTAAATTCCAAAAAGTGACAAAATTTACATTAATTATTCAAATAAGTCAATTATTTTATATAGCGCGATGTTTATAAACTGTAATATTTAAACAGCATTAAACTGTTGCACATGCGCTTTGGATTTTAACTATAAAACAACTGAATACTAACACTTCAAACCAATGATAAAGTCTTTGGAAAAGATAGTATTCATTCATTTTATAGTTAAAATCCAAAGCGCATGTGCAACAGTTTAATGCTGTTTAAATATTAACTATTCAAGCAAAATTCAAACTAATATGATTTTTGCAAAATGCTGACATACCTAGAAAGCTACTGAGAATGACACCCGTTCAATTTTAAAAACTCTATGAAATTAAGGCATCTGAAAATTTCTTACAGTATTATGTATCGATTATGGTCATTGAGGGTTAAATGGTTTCTAATGAGCCAAATACGATTTAAAAATATTATTTATGTTAATGATCCAAAACAATCTTAGTGGTTCATAATCCTTAACACATTATTCTTTTATCCAATAGAACTATTATTATGCAAAATATAGAATTCTAAGAAATATTGTTCATACAATATCTTCACAAAGGTGTATTTCTTTCACACACAGAGAGATTATATATCCAAATAAAATTTTATTTAAGTCTACAACAACTTAAACTGTTTCTGAGTGATAAATTAATATTTCTGAAAAAATGAAAGACTAAAAAAAAAAAAATTAAGAATGGAATAGTGTCAGGATTAAATTGAACAAAACTGATAGAACAAAAAAAAAAGTTAAAAAAATATTCGAAATACAGTAAAGATTCTAATGGACAAGATATTCTTAAACATAAATAACTGAAAAAATGCATTGATAAACTTGTCTAACATCGTAATGTTAAAAGAAGAAGTGGAGAAAGAAGAAGAAAAAAGAAAAAAGCAAAACATTAAAGTATATATGGAATTGAATACCTAAAAGTAACAATTCAATAAATTAAAAATTAGTTGGAAAAAGTCACGAAGGCACGCACATGCTTTTATGCACACATACATACACAACATTTATTGTTTTGCATCGTGATAATATATAGGGCTTATGTTGCACCTTTGGATATTAAGATATTAGCAAGCAATAACAAATTATCTCAGTCCCACTATTAATAATCAAATAATGTTGCTTGGTTACAGTATTTTGTTGCATAATATAATCAAAGCTAACATCTATAAGGTTTTATTACATACTGATAATTTTCTATAATAAAAATCTTTTTTTTTTTTTTGCCAATTAATTACTAGTTTTTAAAGTGATTACTCTGTATGAAAATTTAATATGAAGTTTAAAGAATGTAAGATCTTGTAGTGCAGCGATTAGTTCATTCGTTTGCCATTCATATGCTCTGAAGTTTAAACCTAGTTTATGGTTATTCTAACTAATAATCTACTTATTCCTCAGAAAATGGGTAAAGTTCATAGGCTTTAATCAGATGAACGTTTGATCATAAAAGAAAATTCGATTGCAATGTAAGGAATTACTGGTGGAACAGATGCTTTATTTCTAGAATTCAAAGTTCCTAATTTATCTTTAAATATAAGATGATTCAAGATAACCCCACTCATAGAGCATCCATCAATTCAGACTTTGTGTGTGTGTGTTTATGTATGCATTCATACATAAATATCTTATATTTTATTAATCGAATGATTACTGTTTTTTTTTCATCCTTTCCATTAAGTTAGAATTATATAGATTTAATTCTGACCATCCGTTTTCTGTGTAATTAAATGGACATATTAAGGTCCTATGTGTGAGAGGTCAAAGTGACTTAAAGTAAACATGGGTATGACAATAATATTGACATCAACAAAAGCTTTGAGTGTTCCATTATCAAATTTTCAATGATATGAATGGCTGAGAAGTTTGGAGAAGATTGAAACTTGTTGAAGATTTGCTATCTTAATATAAACTGAGCACTGATTGTATATACGTGTGAGAGACGGTAATCTGGACCAAGTGATGAATGCTGGTTTAGCACGAAATACGAATATTGGAGATCATTTGTCTTTTTCACATGTATATGGTCATGTGTATCTGTTGTATAAGATGGAATGCATAGCTGTACGGAGCTTAAAAGGTCATCTGAATTTAAGTCCTTTATAATTACATTAAATTCTGTATAGACAATATACTACTTGTATTTGAATATTAATTATTTAGATTTTTTTTATTTAATTAGATATACAGCACTTATATATATATACATATTTTAAAAACACTCAAAAGTTTTTTTTTTAGGTCAAACTATTCTTAATCTCATGCGTTACTAATTGGAAAACAATAGGATTGTGTAATTTTTTAATTGAAAATATTCTTAGTCACTTATTCTCTTCCTATAATTTATTCATGTTTACCCAACCCTGTATTAAATCCGTGCTTAAATAACCTTCTACTAATTTTAATATCTGAAGTAACCCTCTCCCCTGCCCAACTTTCTGCTTGTTTAGAAATTCTCGCTGCTTGTTAATCTTTTAAATAGTTCATACCTTCATAAGCATGAAATATACAAAATCACTATATTTCAATATATCACTATATCATGTAAATCTAAATATCCCCCCTTCCCCCAAACTATTTGCAATTATTTTTGTGACTATTGCAGTTCCTATAGTTGTTTTTTTTTTAAGTTTCTGAAAATCTAAAAAACTGGTTGATATATGTTACCATGTGTTGTTTAATGCAATAAAGTAACTAATTCGAGGGCTAAAGATTTCTGAAGGAAACTCAATATTACACTTTTAGTGCTGGGATGCATTATCTATCAAATCCAGTAATTCCTCAATGTTTGTTATAGGATTAGCTGAAAACAGCTAGAGTGTGCAAAAATCTATGTACACATAAAATAGTGGCACCCCTTCTATAAATTATATATATATTAAACAAATATTACATAAAACTCTTGTAAAATCACTCAAGTTAACCATCACATGAAGCCAGTGAGAAAACAAATTTGAAAACACTTTCAATATATAAAAAAAAATAATTCTGTCTATAGATTTCAAGCAGTGTCTTAAGTTTTATATTTTATAATTATTTTTTTAAGAATTTCTACTGAGCATAAAATACATTAATTTGTGTATTATTACCTACACAAAGACTGATAAAGAAGTGCTGAAGATGTTTGATAAAATAACACTTACTTTAGTAATACAACCACTATGAATTTGTGACATTCTGAATGACAATTACAATTAATTTATTGGTACATTCTTAATAATGCACAGTAGTTGCTATTTCTAAAATATGATGCTTGCCTGTAGACCCTCTAAGGTTGAGCCTAGTTCAAGTAATGTAAAAAAAATGTCAGATATACCTTTGTGACCACATAATCACTTATAAAATATAAATCAAACTTTAAATTTGAATGATTGATATAACAAGAAATAGATGATCAAGGTGATGATGGTCATGGTAAAGTCATTGTGAAGATTATTAAACTAAGTTATATTTTTATATTGGAATATTTCCACCATCTAATATGAGTATTGAATGTCTTTAGAAAAATTAAATATACCAAATACATTCAACTGTTAGTAATAGCACATCAAACAAGTTAGTATATGCACAATATTTCTAGAGGCCTGACCTGTGATAGTACTAGCATGGGATTCAAACCTAGATCCTTAGATTCTTGCATATTAAATTTTAAGTTAACACTCTAACCAACTAATCAACTTTGCTCTTAGGAAAAAGTGGAGAAATCAGGAGAAACCTCATAGATAACTATATGAAATTTCTATTGACTGTTGCCTTTGGCAGGATGACTCAATTGGTTAGAGTGTTATTTTAAAATTCAATAATCAAAAATCTAAGGATCCAGATTCAAATCCCACCCTAGTACTGTCACTGGTTAGGCCAGCAACATCTGAAGAAAAGGGAATAATGATACCTTTCAAAACATTGTGCATATATTAACCTGTTTGCTGTGCTATTATTAACAGTTGAATGTACTTGGAATATTTAAATAAAGTTAAATTTTTCTAAAGACATTCAATACACATATTAGATGATGGAAATAGTCCAGTATAAAAATACAACTAGAACACCATCATTATAAACCTTAAGGAAAACACAATGTACTTTATATTCAACATATTGTGATTCACAAATTAGTTTGTATAATAATCACAAAACTCATCTCATGTATTATTATTATTATTTTGAAATTTTTTTTCTTGCTTGGATATGGAGTGACCATGCTTGTTTGAAAGTGGTTGGTCCTGCTGCTGATGAGTAGAATCAATAAATTATCACATTCACATTAAATACAGTTTTGTTTTTTATTTAGTTTATCATTTTTTTATATATAGAAATTGTAAAATATCTAAAATCGAGATGCTAGAATTATATCAAAAGCATAGCAAGGAGTAGAAGATTCCATAATGTATATTCTGGCCCTGCATGTGCAGCAATCCTAAAGTATTTCAAAGCTTTTACTCAATTTGGGATTAAAGAAATGTTATTGAAGTGCACTATTTTCAAGATGAAACCCATCATGTTTGAAGTATGTCACTGAAGAAATTATTAATTCACCACATGAGATATACAAAACATAAATTTACTGATCTTGGTTCACTTTTCTAAACGTTGAGATAATTTTTGAAAATAATTCTTACATAACTTATTTGCAACACGAGAGAAGTGATTCCTTTTGGTTAGTAAATCTTTCCCAGGAATCACCAATCTACTATAATTGATGCAATTCATGGCACCAGATTGAGTTTATGTTTTTGTCTTTAAATGGCAAGAATAATTAGAGCAAAAAGATGGGTTTTTTTTTTTTAATTTAAGAGATATTTGTAATTTATATGATAAAGGCAAAAAATATTTTTATTTTATTTTACATAATACTTGTGGTCAACATGGGTATGATGAGAAGGTTGACACTAAGGTGGGCTTTGAGCATTCCACCATCAGATTTTAAATGAAATGGATGGCTGAAGAATTGTGGAATGGAGTGATTTGAAGCCTGTCCATTAAAGTATGAAGATTGGCTATCTTAATATAAGCTGAGCTTTGATTGCAATATGCGTGGAGATGATAATCTGGACCAACTGATGTGCTGGTTTAGCACAAAGTACGCATATTGGTCATTATTATCTTTTTGACATGTGTGTGATCAAGTGTATAAGCGTTATGAGATAGTATGGATGGTTGAAGGTCCTGTGAAAATCGGATTTCAAACCCCCTATATATTACATATAGAAGATTAAGTTTTCTCTTAAAAATTTATTTTAGTAAATTCATTTTTTAAAATATTTTTTCAACATTTATTTATATATAAAAATATTTTTAATAATAATTATGTAAAGTTGTAATAATTATATTTATAAAGCCCATACTCATTACTTAAAGTAATATATATTAAGGCTACAACCTTAAAACTATGCGCCTGAAAAAACGACAGTAGGGACCTCTGCAAATCTTTAATAAATCTTGTGTTAAAGATTTGCAGAGGTCTCTACTGTCGTTTCTTCAGGCCATAGTTTTAAGGTTGTAGTCTTAATATATTATAATAATTATGCTAAAAATTTTGATTTTATTTGTCACAAACTATTCAAAATTCGCACATATAAAAAATTAAGTTTTGCTAGGTGGGCCTTAGTTTGATTATGTTTATTTTTTTTTTTTTTTGAAGTAAGGTTAAGAAGATTAGTTTAAGAAATAGCTTTAAGCAGAGCCATTTAAACAATCTGTTGATAATGTTTATGGGAAATAACATTGTCCAATGCTTGGATTATAAAAATATTATTAAAAAGTGAAAAATAACTTCTTTTTATAAAGTTTTTTTTTTTTTACATTTCAGGTTATTAACTGAATCAGTTATTATTAAATATTTACAAAAATTTAAAGTATATTGGATAGGTCTCCAAATCTCATATAACAAACACCTCAAATGCATAATCCGGAGGCAAGCAATGGCAAATAACCATTAATGATGATATAGTGTAACTATTTAATCATGTTTCTCTATTGCCTAGTTACTACAATATACCATCAACCAGAATAAACTTAATATACAAAAAAAAAAATACGCATTTTTTTTCTGAGCAGAAGAAATTAAAAACAAAACAAAACTACTAACACTTTTTTATTTATTTGTTTTTAAGTAATAAAAAAAAAAATAGTGAATGAATCTTGTTTTTGATGAAGTTTTTATACAAACATTTTGCTTTGAACGTTAATGGATCTTTTATGTAAATAGTTTTTAAATACAGGATGCTGTTATTTAATACTGTACATACATACAAATAAAATTTATAATGTACATACAACATACTTTGTTAATATATATCTTGTAGATATTAAAATTATTTTCTATGCAGCATTAATTTTACTGTATTATCTGATCATAGCGTAAAGACATACTAAAAAAAAAAAAAAACACTTGCTAAGCTCACATATAATTTAATAAAGTGCACCATTTGCTTAACTTTTGATATTTAATCTTTTTCTGTAATATTTAAGTGCAAGTGTAATATATATTCTTAAGTTAGATGTAATTGAGGGGAAATCCCCTCAGTAAATCTTTTTCTACTATAAAACATTAAGTTGTTGTCTTTTTGCATTTGACTAGAGATGTGAATAACAACCCTGAAATGAGGCACTCATGGGAAATAGATGATTAACCATGGGCTCAGGTTTATTTGATGAAAATTGATTAATATTTTAAATACAATGTTCCTTCATCCAATATTTCTGCATATTTCATTTCCCCATATATTTCATTTACTTTTTTGGCCTCAAAACTATCCTTTTTATTGAATTGATAACTGATTAATTATGATTCTGATGTTAATATTTTCTAACGGTCATCTTTTTTTTAAAAAAAAAATAAATAAATAAAATGTGCAGTAATCTCTGCTCTCCATATTTTTTGAACTAAATTAAGAATACATTTGTCAAAAATAATTTTTGACCAAGAAAGAATGGTTATGAGTACTTATTTTTGTGTTTTAATTCATTACTATTTCTGCATGTGCATAGATGTCATATGATGTTTAGTAAAATGCTTATTAAACCAAAGATCTAGCAGTGTGCAACTGAGCATGCTTTGAAATTTGGTCATTAATAATAATTTTTATACATTTTATTTCCTAAGAGATGAATGCCATACACCTGATATATATATATCATCAAAGCAGACTCAGCTGTTTATATTTTACATAATTTATACATAAACATAAATGTTTTATTACTAATATGTGCACATACATTTTGCAAGTAATAACTACTATGTAATGCAAAATGTCATTTTGTACTTTACATTTTTTGATACAACATTTTCCCATATGCGTCATTTTGTTTACTGTTTATTTCAGAAATGATGCATCAAAGTTTCTACACTTTTATTAAAACAGGCAAAACTCTCCATACAGTATGTTCAATGGATGCCAAAAGGCTTGTACATAAAATCCCTATATTCTAAGATCTAGGCGCAGTGCTCTCGGAGATCCAAAGCTCCTCACTGACAAAAGCCACAAGCTAGAAACTAGACTAAGGATATTGGATGAATAGGCAGTAGATAGGGATTTTATGCACAAGCCTTTTGGTATCCATTGATTACTCTGGCTTGCACTGACTGGCACTACTGTATGGAGAGTTTTGGCTGTTTTAATACCAGTTATAAGCAAGCATAAGAAATGGTGATCATGTGATGTTTCTACACTTTTATAATACTAAACTCACACAAGTTTGACTCACTTTTCTTTATCATTGTTAATCATCATTCTATATTATCTGACATTTTCATTTGTCTAATTAACTTTTAAATTCTATTTTTGTATAATAATTAAGGTTCCATTCTACTTTATGTTCAGAACTAGATGCTTGTTTGTGTGTAATATATATATACATACATTGCAAAATAGAGGTTTTGACCTAGAAAAGCGATTTGAAAATGTCATCTTTTAGAAAAAAAACACTGATAAAGGAATCTACATTTAAATGCCTCCTGTTATCATAATTAAAACATCTGCTTCTATAGTGCCCAGACTGGTGAACAATGGATATTTTTAAGGGCAGACTTAAGATTTTATTTCAGGTAAGTAACTGTAATCACTGGAGAATAAAAGATTTCATATTAATTTGGGTTTATCCAATAAGTGGATTATAAAAACAAAAAATATGGTTTTATAATATGGTGTGACATTGGGGTTGAGAATATTCCTAGCAATAATGTGTTCATGGACTAAATCCTTAATACAGATTACAGAAAAATCTAATATTCAAAATTCATTAAAAACTCTGTATGTTATAGGTTTCCTAAACTTAATTTCAGAATTACAACTTTAACATAAAAACAGTAAAGTTGATAGTTTCCATAAAAATGCATTATGTTACTGGATAAATCCAACATAGCTTATGGCATGTGCAAGAATGTGTAAATGCTCAACATGGTTTGATGGAGTCATAAATTTTAGAACTAAAAGTCTATGGATTGCTACCCAATGCATTTCCAGTCTTAAACAGTTTTGTATATTGTGTGATATTTCTAATCAAAAAGAATTAATTCATCTGAGTTTTTAGTAAATACATATAACTCCCATATAACAAGATTGATAGGTTCCTAAAAATGCTATGTTATGGGAATTTGTATCATACTAAACAAAAAATTAATATAAAAAAATAAAGTCACGCTCCAAAAGTTTAAAAAAAAACTATACTATTTGCATTTTATAACAAAGAGAAATATGTTTTTTAATAGTTTAACAGTGTGGAACAAGTGCTGTCATATGCAATTTTAACTCAGCTATTTCAAAATTTTGCTGAGTTTATGTCATGTTTTAGGAAAAAAGCATACTAAATAATGCTGTCATCTTCAGATATTTTTTAGAACTAATAAATCAATAATAGTTAAATTTAATGCTATCACAATGATGTAAGTACATGCCTTCAAAGGCACAATTTGTAGTTTCTTTTTGACAATTCTATTCATTCATTTTGATTTTGAAAATAAAATATATTTTCTATCTTTTTTATACATTTATTATTTTTTTCACCAAATAAATGTGAGATATTAATTATTTTAAAAGAATAATTCAAATTTTAGTATAAAATATTTACATTTCAAGAAAATAAAATTGATAAAGAAATTTCATCAATTATAAATAGAAATTTATTTTTAAAAAAAAACTTTAATTTACTTTAATAACATGATGAATTATTAGTTTGCATTTTAGAAACTAAATTAAATATAATTTTAAAAGACAAATATATATTTTACTGTTAATTTTATAATTGACCAATCAAACATTTAGAATTTTAATTCAATTAGCCAATAAGGATTTGTACAGTTAATTGAACAACAAAAGTATTATATATTAATATTACATGTTTTTTTTCACCATCACTACTAATCACCATTGAATGAATAAAATAAAATTCTAATAAACTCTAACATTCTAAAATAAATCTGATATATGACATACACACTTGAATGACCGATATTGACAGAGAGAGTGTTTGCTCTTAAAAACATTCATCACATCCATTTTTATGTAAGAATTTCCCTAATTGTCAAAACTTGTAGAAATGCTGTGTTATAGAAAGAGGGTTTCTTCAACTCTCAAACCATGTTAGAATGAAACAATGTTGTAGGAATGCCATGTTATATGGGGGATTTTCCCTAATTCTTGAACTGTATTACAGTGAAACCATGTTGTAAAAAACATTTTATACAGGGGCTGCCTGTATTTGGAAATAGGTAAAACATTTTTAATTTTTACTTTTAAAATGTTTGGGGGGGGGGGGAATAAAATTATTGTACAAAACTGTTTTTTTTTTTAAAGACATGGTTATGAAATGCATGCATCTTTTTCTATAATGATAGTGAAACAAATCTCAGATTCAAAATCTACCATAAACATTAAATAAACACACTATTAATTAAAAATGCTTAAAAAAATATCAATATCTTATGGTGATTATAAATATTTATCATAAAATAAAGAGAAGCTAGCAATTTTTTGAAAAATCATTTTAGTGAATAGTTGTGTTTTAAGAATAGTTATTTATAACACTTGTTATGATATTAATTTAATATACTGTACAGGCTTATGCACACTTGCACATATATATGTAATATATAAGAGATTCGAACTCAGACTTTTACACGACTCTCAACTCTCCATGCCATCTCATATTGCTGACCCACCTGATCATACACATGTTGAAAAGATAAATAATCACCAATACATGTATTTCATGCTAAACCAGAAAGTATCAGTTGGTCCAAATTACTATCTCCACACATATATACAATCGGTGCTCAGCTTTATATTAAGATGGCCAATCTTCATATACTAATGGACAGGCTTCAAACTACACCAATCCACAATTCTTCAGCTATCTACTTCAATGAAAATCTAATGATGGAATGTTCAAAGCCCATGTTAGTGCCAGGGTTGCCATCCTATCCATGTTGACAATAGTCATTCTGACCCCTCATGTACAGGAGAATAATCCATTTACAAACATATGCGAGTGATGGGAAGACCTTTAACACACTATGTTTCAATATTAATTTAATACACTGTACAGGCTTATACACACCTAAACATATATATGTAATATATAAGGAATTCGAATTCAGACTTTCACACAACTCTCAACTCTCCATACCATCTCATATTGCTGACCCACCCGATCACACACATGTTGAAAAGATAAATAAGTCTGGCCATTAAAGTATGAAGATTGGCTATCTTAATATAAAGTTAAGCACTGATTGTATATATGTGTGGAGATAGTAATCTGAAACTTGTTATGGTAAATACTTCCATAAAGACTCACATAAAAAGGGATGGGTGTATTTATGAAGAAAAATTCAAATGCAATGGCAACTTATTTTTAAATAATTTCCCCTTTTATTTATTGATTTTACCTTAATTCTGTCATCAGAATTTATTCATAGCAGAGAGAAAGTTTTTCAGATGAATATGTTTCCACAACCAACTACTGCTTTTCCATAATGATCCCATAAAAATCTTAACTCTTCTAAATTCAAAATTTTTGGTATCTAATTGACAATTGACAATTTATTAATAATATTCTCTTTATCTTGGATGCATTATGCACTAACTCCATGCCAAATTTTAATCCAAACACCATCTTTTACAATGTTAAGGTGAAAATTTTGATAAATTTGTTAAAAGCATTTATTTTAAAATACAATGACTGTTTCTTCATATATAATAGAAAATCTGACAAGTTATTTTTATTTTTATACTATTTGTATCAAGAAATATTTGCCAGTCTAAGTAAACATAATTATTTCCTTCCTCAATTACTACTTCCATTCTCTTCAATATTTCTAGGCAAAACGATCATTTAAACATTGCTTTGATCTTAGCAAAAATTCATATCGGCCTTTATTGGCTAAATTTATTTCACAAATTTCTGAATAGCAATTTAAATGAAATTATTGCAAACATAATTTTTCTCAAAGACTGTATGATATTATCTTGAGATACACCCCCCTCACCCTCCGGTGATTTCAAAATGTATCATTATTAATATATATACCAAATCAAATGCTTTGATAGTTACTAAGTCAAAATGAAATTTTATATTTTAGCTTATTTAAATAAGTTTAAAGCTTGTTAAAAAAATCCTGTATTAATCATAATATATGTCATATAAATATTAAGACATCCACAAAAAATAATTAGCATAAAAATAGTCTAACATGATAGTAAAAAAGTCATTACAGTAATAGAATGAGAGTACTTACTAAAATATACATGAGTTGGTAACATACATGAATGCATTTATTTGGCATACAACTTCTACTCTTGTTATATATAGAGTAAGTTAAAAACAAACTCTTAACAAGCTTCAAAAATACCCTCAACCTCAGACCGCGGTTTCTGCCTCTAGCATCATCAGTGAGGTGCTAGGGAATAAAAATACTAGAACTAGTCTAGCATTTTATCAATGCCTAACTATTGAGAAGAAAATCTAAAACTTTCAGACATTTAAATGTCCAAAAATCCAGCTATCTAACTCAAATAGCAGTATGGGACTGAACCAAATTCAGATACACCATATATTAATAGCTCTAGCAATATAAAATTGCCAAAGCCTTAATAGCAAAAAACTAAAATTAAATTGATAAAAAATCAAGTCAGATGACCTAATTTTAATAAAGCTCGTATTTACAAATGTTATATATAGAGTAAGTTAAAAACAAACTCTTAACAAGCTTCAAAAATACCCTCAACCTCAGACCGTGTTTTCTGAATTTGGTTCAGTCCCATATTGCTATTTGAGTTAGATAGCTGGATTTTTGGACATTTAAATGTCTGAAAGTTTCAGATTTTCTTCTCAATAGTTAGGCATTGATAAAATGCTAGACTAGTTTTAGTATTTTTATTCCCTAGCACCTCACTGATGACGCTAGAGGCAGAAACCGCGGTCTGAGGTTGAGGGTATTTTTGAAGCTTGTTAAGAGTTTGTTTTTAATTTACTTTATATATAACATTTGTAAATATGAGCTTTATTAAAATTAGGTCATCTGACTTGATTTTTTATCAATTCAATTTCTACTCTGCTACTAAATAAATTGTTCACTTTAATAGAATGAATTATTATAATCATTTTTACCTGACAAAGGTTTCAGCCTTTCACATTATTACTATATAATCTGCTTGTGCTTAATAAATAAATATATTTACATTTGTTTCTATCAATTCATTGGATTTGAAAATTACTTTGTAGTAAATCAAAATATTTCATGTTGTTTTATTTATATATAATATTTAGTGAGTTAAATGTGAAGGCGTTTAAAGCTTCACACTCTTAGGTTAAAATACTTGAGGCTGGCTTATTTATATATACATTTAAGTAGAGAAGCAGGTGGAATCATCTTTTTCTCATAAAATCTTTGCCTTGTGTTTTGATTTGAGAGTTCCCTGTGCAGTCATTATTACATTTGAGTGGCTGTCATATAAGCATTTTTAAGGCGCATCTGACAAAGGTTGCAGCCTTTCATGTTATTGCTATATAATCTGCTTGCCCTTAATAAATAAATATATTTATAATCATTTTTGAAACAATTTTAAACAAAATACAGTGAGTTAAAATGATGCTTCTACTGTGATAGAAACTACATGACTGTCTGGGTGTGTGGCGAGTGAATGAACAGAAGGAACTAACTGATAAAAAAAAGATTTATGCTGCTCATTTGAAATAAACTCACAATATTATATAAAGTTAAAATACATTAAAATCAAAAAATGTTTACATTATCTCAAAAATATTTTTTATTTAATAGTTTGTATCTGTAGAAATTTTAATTTCCCCATGCAAAAATACCAATCAGCATTAACATAAACAATACTGGCAAAAAAACAAAAACAAACAACAACTATGTTATTAAAATTACAGCAATCAAATGAGCATTAAATTTCTTGACCTAATTTTGATTAAATTAAGACAGCATTTACTTACATTAAAACATAAATAAATGGTAAAATGTTGATTTATATATATATAAAAATACTGGCACTGTAAAAAAAAAAATCAAGAGTTTTATTGGTAAGTAACTACAAAAAAAAAAACAACCCAGTATACTAAAACATAAAATGCAACAAAAATAAAATTTAAAATGTATATGCTTTATTTAAAAATCTAAGAAATCTTAATTCAATATAATATCAAATTCCTCCAAAGTATTAAGTTAAAAATAGTGACCATAAAATATAAAATAATTGTTTCTTTTTTTAAAAAAAAAATTTACAGCAAGTGAAATATTACTGTATTCTACATTTACACATAGATGAGCATTTTTTTAAAATTAATAATATAGTTAATGAAATGTTTGTTCATTATCAGATTTTTAATGTTTATCACATATTCTGAAATTTGGATCCTTATTATCTGGGGTAAAGCTATAATCCGTTAATATGTATAACCAAATAAAAATGTTTTTAGTATATATATCTTCAGAATTAATTTTAAAAAGTGATAAATATTTTTTAAAAGTTATGGAATAAAATTAATATAATGACATAAATATAAATGTATTGATAATAGCATGCTTTTCAGCAAATTTCCTAGAAAAAAGTAAAAATAGATAGAAATATAAACAATACTTATATATAAATTATCAATATTGAACACTTTAAAATTTAATAAAATTATCTAACTTTCTTTATATGTAATAAACTGGCTGAAATATTTCTAATATTGGTTAAAAAAAAGTTTATTATATGTATTTATTTTTATTAAATGTAGATGAGCATGCTTTTAGCCATGAATCTGGTTTTTCAAGCTGAAAGTGCATTCAGCTATGTTTAACATATAATAAACCTTCTCTTTAACCAATATTAGAAACATTTTGGCCAATTTATTACAAATAAAAATGAAAAGGATAACAATAAATTTTACTTTCTTATTATAATTTTTTGTATAACAAACACAATTTATTTTACTAACAATTCAAATAAAAAATATCCTGTTAAAATTCATCCTTTCTAATGAAAAATGTGTTTTTTCTGACTATAGCTTCCATCTATTGACAAAAAAAAACAAAACCTCAAACTAAAATATAGTAGTTTGTACAAAAAAATCTTAGTATCTACAGTTAATTGTTAAATTATAAATGCTTCATGATAAATATTTAGGAACAACAATAGTTAACATTGCACTAATATATAAAAATTGCTTGGACATAACAAATGTTAATATCAACCAAATATCACAATTTCCTCTGTTTATTTTTAATATTTGTTTCCAAGAGCAATTCTTTTGACTCTGCTAATCCAAAGATATTTACTGTATCTGAGTAATCAATGAACCCTAGATCATATTATATCCACATTCCAAACAGTTTTCACTTTTATCATTGACAGTGAGTACCCAGGGATTCAAATTTGGAATTAACACATTTATGCATCAAAAAGCCGCATTTAATTCTATTATATTATTAAAGCCAATAGTTAGTTTTTTAAATTTCAGATTATTATCTTGAATAACATAAAAAATCTAAAAATAAAGATGGTTGCTAGCTACATAAGCACTTCTAGTGTTAAGTTTGAATTCTATGTCACTCATTAATGAAAGTAAAAGTTAAAAAATGGCTTGAAGATGTTGGTATAACAACACTACCATTTAGTGCTCTTTGATACTAGATGGCACTTGGATAGAATAAAGTATAAGCTTTTGGAAACATTTGTATTGCTATATCTATTTCTTCTTGAATCTTGAAATTTATATCACTTTTGAAAATGATAAACCATTTCTTACATGTCATTAAATCTTAATATTGTCCATATCTATATCACATCACTCATTTCAAACATTGTATATAAAAATATATCAGTATAAGTAATTGATAGAGATTTGGTCCCATCTCTCCTGATTTTGTTTTTGCTGTATAACAATTGATTTTTAATTGTTGGATATGTTCTAACTAAAATCAGATATACATTATCAAATGACATATGATATCTATAGTTGGATTGCAGTTCTTGTCATTAACTGCAAAAAATCAGATTCAACAAGAAGTTCAGGTACAGTGCTCCCTGGCAATCAATTTAGGAACATTTAGCACTATAGAGCACATTATTCTAAACCGCTCAATACAATATACAGTATCATAACATTTAACTCTAATAGAGACTACTAATGCATTAAATAGCTCTAGGGATTGCCATTTCACTAAACTGTTCAATTCAATATTCAAGATTACAATAACATTTACCACTAGTCTTTGCAGCTGCTCTCAACTGCTCAGTGCAATATATATGATTATAACCTTTAATTCTAAAAAGCACCATTGCACCAAACTATTTAGTGCAATACTGAATTATATCAAACTTTTTTATGCACTGGTAGGAAATAGCTATTGTAATTTTTAATTATTCATGTTTTTTTTCACATATGCATATGAGTTTTCCCACTGAAAAATGATTTTACTTTGTGAATTTCTATACCATTACATTTCTGTTTTATAAAACTGCAAGGCCTTGTCAAATAGCTCAACAAATACTCAGTTATAAGTGAGTAAAATGGAATAAACTTAAGTCATGATCAAGAAATCTAAGTTACCATCAATAAGTTCCTATTGAGTTTGTATTATGCAAAAAAAAAAAAAAAAACCTTCAATGTCAAAACATTAAACAAATAAATGTTTTAGAACAACTTATTGTATATATAATTGCATGGCAAAGGAAAAGTAAAAACATGAGAGCAAGAGAAGAAAAAAACAATACTTTCTGGACTAGGTAAGATTTTGAGAGTTTTTCCACACTTTGCTAAGGTAACTAGATATCTCATTTTCTGACCAATATTGAATGATTAGATGTGCTGGCTATGAACTAGAGCCTAAAAAAAAAAAGTTTAATTACAACCTCAAAATTTTTTCAAAATTTTTACAGCCTGGATTGGAATTCCAGGACATGGATGTGACATATGAATGTGTTGTGATTGCACCAGATTCTATCATTAAGATTATTCAAAATATTCCTCTTACACTTTTATATAAAAATATCAAATCCTTTTTACATGTAAAGTAAAGAAAACAATCTTCGCTGAAATAATTATAAAAATCTAAACTAAGAGAATATAGTTTTCCCTGGAATTCCCCTCCCCCCTCTTTATAATGCTAATTCGTGATTAACAGATGGAAACATAATGGATAAAATTAGTCATAGAATTAAACTTGATTGAAGAGCTTTCGGTAGAAGTAATATTAAAAGGTTACGAATATGCCTATGTGTTTGAAAAAGAAGGTTTTTAATAAATGTGTTTTACCAGCTCTTACTTATGGATACTTAATAGAAAAGCAATACAGAGACTTCAGACCATTCAGCGAAGTATGGAGAGAAGTATGTTAGGAGTAACAAAAATAGATCAAAAACAAAATACATGGGTGAGAGAACAAATGGGTGTTACTGACATCATTGAAAGAATTAAGAGATTGGAATGGAGATGGGCTGGACATATTGCTAGAAGAAACATAGTTGAAGCCTTAAAATCGATTCCAACATATAGTAAAAGACTTAAAAACAGACTGCATGTGAGATGGATAGATGAAATTCTAAAAAAAATGTGCTGGGATAACGTGGAGAGGCTAGAGAGCGGAGAAGATGGATTAAACTTGGAGAGAGCCTCATTCTGCAGTCGATCGATTGTGATTGAAAATGATGATGATGAAATAATAACACCCATAATTATATTTCCTTTAACAATTAATATGCGTATATAAGCATACACACTTATACATGTATGCCGCTTACATGTATCGAAATACATATATATATGTAGAGCGCATAAACAGCAAAAAAAAAAATCAATAACAACATTTTGTATTAGTGACTCATTAAACCTTATTCCTTTACTCATTTCTTGTAAACGATACTGCTAATTTTAAAAATGCATGTCTTCCTTTCCACCTGGTGATCACGTTACCTAAGTTTTTAATCTTTTCCATTTTATGGTAATTGGTTGACACATAATGAAGAATTGGAAGAATGAAGCAACGTCTTGTAAAGCGAAAAAAAAAAAAAAAGCTTTTCTTTTCTCCCCTTTATAAAATATTGAGAATCTAAAACATGCTGTTCATAAATATTCAATAACTATATTAATGGAGAATATATCGTGGATTAATTTTTAATAATGGAAACTACTGATTAATTATGTAATTTCAACTTCATTACTTCGTAATGAATCCCATTCTTCACCTGTCAGAAAACATTTTCTACAAAATTAAAAATACAAATGTTGAAAGATGCATAAGAAACCACTAGGTGGCGACTGGAAAATAATTGAGTTATACAAGAAGGTAAACATTCTAATTAAAAAATAATAATAGCTGAGATTTCTTCAAATATAAAATTGAAATAATGCTTTTACTTTCGTATAATTTCAAATTAACATTAATAGTAAGTCATGCATAGTTTAGGGCAATAGTAGAAAGGCGGATTTTAGAGTTCAAGGTCGATGTATGATAGCTCAACTTTATGACTGCTGGAGCTCAACTTCAAATAAACTTCGGAGGTACAATTACTCGACAATATATAAGATAATTTGCTTAATCTTATCAATCAAAAAATTATATCCGCAATTCAGGTTTTAAGTATCATATCAACTATCCATTTTTGTATACAGCATCTCAAATTATTTTGTCTGATATCTTTTTTTTTATTAAGGAAAATACACATACAATTACAATATAAATCTTGTTGGTATACATTTGTTTGGATTTGTTACACGTATTATGACAATCATTAGTAAATAATTTTCCAAATTAGAATATATACCCGTTTGATACATTAGTTATTATTATGACAAATTAATTTCATGATCAAAGCAAGAAGCTCATCGTTCAAACTTAATCTATAATTATTGTGTATTAGTTTTATATCAGAACAACTGGCTCTTCATTTAGTGACTTAGCCAGTGATCATTGTCAGTCCGTATTTTGATTGGCAGATATCTTGTGGCATTATTCTTCTAATATTGAAAGCTATTCCACTCCAACATTCTTTTCCCTAAAATTATTAGTCAACGATTTTCTTATTTCATTCATTCCTTTTCACAGTATCTAATAGTACCATATATATCTTTTTATGTTTTCTTTAAACATCTATACGCTCTACTACAGTAAAAACTATTGTAAAATTAAATTATCAAAAAACAAAAAAAAAACAACTTGATTAATTGATGAATGTTATATAGTAATGTGTATAAAAATACGCACATACTCATTTTCTTCCAAAACTTATTTATTTATTGCTGAATTATTAATAAGCACATATTCTTTCCCAATACTTCAACCATCTTATATGATGTTTATCAATTGATCACAATATAAATTTTACAGGGAACCTGTCTCTCCCACTACAACTAATTCCAGACCTACATAGGGTGATATAAATTTCTAAACAGTGTAATCAATAATTAACTTAGTTAAATTCACTACTACAGGCCTGACACCTCTGCATATGATATTATTTCAAGCCCATTAAAAGAAACACAGAACATAAAAATCTATATTAATTAAAAGTGAATCAAACTAATAATCATTAATTATATTTCCCGACCACTCTTTTGGTGCCAATTCCTATAAGGATCAACAAAAATTGCCATTAATAAAGTATTTTTATAAAGTCGAATCACGTGGACTTTATGCACAACTTTCTCCATTTCAAAGAAAGAATACTTTTAAAAGATGCTTATAGAGTCATCCACCCACAGTTTCCTACATCATATCCCTATCTCTGGTTCAACCTCAGTAACAAAAAACTCTCAAACTCTCAAGGTGAAAAATAGACAAAATAAAATTTATAATTTATCTTTGTTGTGAAGTAAGATGAGCTGATAAATTGAACACCAAATGCTGACTTAACTTAGTAAATAATTAGTATTCATTCATTTTATATTTAAAATCCAAAGCGCATGTGCAACAGTTTAATGCTGTTAAATATTATATTAAATAAATAAAACCCACAATCATTATTTTAAATCACAAAACATTATAGAAATACAATATACTAAGGGAGAAAAGAAAAAACTCTCTCTCTTTTTTTTTTTTAAGTTTCAAGTAGATATATAATTATGTACAAATATATTATCAAAAAATTTATTAATAATTATAAAAACAAACTTTTAAAAGGTTAAACATTTCTATACAAATGAAATAATTTAAATTTGTGGTTCCAATAAAACAATAATTTTTTAATGAACTTCAGATTAACCTTCTATTCTTGATAGAATATTGTCTAAACATTGCAATTATTATATGATCATCAGTTTAAAATTTACCTCTTAATCTTTTATTCTAACTGTTCAATATATAAAATAGTCAAATGGTTTGTACTCAGAAGATCATGCAGTCTTCAAACATCAATGATAGATTGAGCTTTGATACAGGATCCTTTAGGTCTTTTGTGAGTTAATACACTACAGTATTAAACTGTACATGTTCTACCTTCATTGATGCAGTTTTAATCATCTTTCATTTCAAACTTTCTTCTTATTCTATTAATTTTATAAACTATTTTTTCCATAATATCAACTTCTTCCTTAAGAAACCTATATTCACTTGTGACTCTTCCAATAGACATTAAACACAATTATGCCTTCAAAATACTTATAATGAAATTTGTTATGGGTAGCAACCAATCCACAGCAACAATAATAAAAATGAATTAGCTGGACATTGCATAATTCCATTCAAGAAATCAACATCTACAAAAGAAGTGAATATAGAAATTCATCATGGTTTCTGAATTTACCATCAGCAAAGATAGTAAATCTTATTTTTAAAGGATGACAATATTTTATTAATTGTGCACCCCACTAGTGAGAACCTTGTCTTCAAAAACTAAAAATGTTTGGATCACTTCACAGCTTAGAGATAAATTTAAAAATAAAAAAATATCAATAAATAAAACTGACTCCCCCCCCCCATCAATATATTTAGTTAAATAAATATTTTTTTCATTTATAGTAAGACATGAGAAGAAATAGCTTAAGTATAAAAAAAAAACATTAAAACAAATATGAAAGAAAAAAAAATTATAAATGTCATTCGAATAATAAAATGTCTTATATGCAAATAAACAGAACAAAAAGGCTTCCAAACATATAACTTTCAAAGAAGCAAAAAATGGGATTAAAAGAGGGGGAGAAGGTCAGAGAAGGTTAGACAGTGATGATGAAATAATTGTCATGATTCCAAAGCAACATACCTTTTAAATAACAATGATCAGGAAGAAATGGATAAAGATGGCAGAAAACTTCAGCGATAGAGTACTAGAAAGCCATTTCATTTTGGTTAATAATTTTTTTAAAAATATTTATTTTAAAATAATTCAATTTTATTTAAAACTAAATCTAAAAGATCACATCATTGCCAAAATACAGTTCCTGCACTGCAGATTTTTTTTTTTAAATGCTTTTATAATTTGTTCTCCTTCAAAAGTTCATAACTAATTATTTTTCTAAGATCATCTACCATTCCTTCCTTTTATTCACAGTGCCTTTCAATATCCTTCCACAATTTATCTATATATAAATAATTCAGGGCATTATTTAAATTTCTTCAATTATTTTTTTCCAATATCTCTAATGTAGTTTACTATGTCTTCACAACCTATCTTTTCCATTTATTTTTCACTCTTTTTTTGCCAAGTAACATGCAAACAAAATACTTTATACATCTCTTATTAACTTCCAATTTCTAAAAAGCACAATCTTGTTCAACTTTAGCAATTCCTACTCTTATCTCCATTATCCATTAACCAATTCATCAAATACTTAAAAGCATTAACTTGCTCTGTAATTTTCTG
Source organism: Epiperipatus broadwayi (assembly GCA_028023455.1). Taxonomy (NCBI): domain Eukaryota; kingdom Metazoa; phylum Onychophora; class Udeonychophora; order Euonychophora; family Peripatidae; genus Epiperipatus; species Epiperipatus broadwayi. The sequence continues at coordinate 18,726,131 of JAQFVV010012399.1, read as the reverse complement.
TTCAACTATCATTCAAATCTTTATTTTCTCTGTTTATATTTACTATATTAATTGCATATATTCTCATTTCAAATTTTCTACAATTTCCATTTCCATTCAACATCCTTTTAAATTCATTCTCATCATTCATCTGTCCTCTTTAATACCGATTCCATTTTTATACACACAACACTTGTTAAACAAATCATTTGAATAAATATTAAACAAAATCTATTTCTTTTCGAATAAAATCCATAACATAAGTTAAACAATATTAATTGATAAAAAATGAACACACACAACATCATTGCCATTTTCAACCATTATTAATCCACTGCAAAATGAGGATCCGAGTTTAATCCTAATTCTCTGATTCACAGCTTCTTTTCTCCACATCACTCCAGCCAACTTCCTTATCTTATCCATCCATTTCGCATATGGCTTATTTCTCGAATCTTTTACAATCCATCTATTGTCATCTCTTCTACCAATATATTAAGATCAAATCAATTTAGCATCTTAATTTTATCAATGATACCAGTTTTCCCCTTCCCTCACTTTATATATATATTTCAATCTCTCCTTGTTAATCTCAAGATTAATCCCAACATATATGTCTTCATACTTTATTGTTCTATGTAGTTTAGGGATAGTGGTTATGTTTCAGACTGTGGACTATAAAACCATCAGATAAACTCCAGTTCTGTCACTTCCACCATTGAAACTTGGTATAAACTCTCAAGCAATAAAACTATTCCATTTAAATTGCATGATCTAAAGATCACTCATGCAAAAGAGCTAACAAAAAAAAAATACTTAAAAAAATTCTCTTTTATATGCATAGGTATATTTTCTTTTAATATCAGATTTCTACAAAAGCACTTCATCCAAGTTTAATTCTGCAATTAATTTCTTCTGCTGTATTTCCATCTATATTCTTCTGCTTTACTTTAATAGATATTAATCATCTAAGGAAGAAGGTAATTGCAGTTATTGATGAAATGTCTATATGAGTATGACTATAATATCAAATCCAACAAGGGTTTTGAGCATTCCATCATCGGTTTTTCAATGAAATGGGTGGTTGAATAATTGGAGGGTGAGAAGATTGAAGCCTATTCATTAAAGTTTGAGGAATTGCTATCTTAATATAAATAGAGCTCTGATTATATATACATGTGGGAGATTATGATCTGGACCAACTGATGAATATTGGTTCTGCACGATTGCGTGTATGGTGCTTGAGATAGAGTGGAAGATGAATAGAGTAAAAAATCCTGAGTTTAAATCCTTCTACTGACATATATAAAAAACATTCAGTATAAGCAAATTATATTCTGCCTTAGAAATAAATTCAAATTTATGATTACCAAACTTTTATTATTATTTTTTTTGTAAAAAACCATTGAACATTAGTTTAGTCATTTTAGTGCACGCGTGTGTGTAAGAATATGAAAGCAATCAATGGAAACTGTTGCTGATTGATGATGATTGCTAAGAAAATGTTTGTAACAAAATATTTATAGTAAAGTTTATACTCTATAATCTTTAAAATTAAATGAATTATCTGTCTTCTTTGTTAAAAGTGAAAAGTACATGTAAGAGTAACTGTGAATTATCCTTTAATAAAAGAAACGGATATAAGGGTTTCTATGTGGATGGTACAATTACTTTCCAAGCAAGAGAAATTCGAGCAAAAAAACAATTTATCAGTGTCACCAAGTTAGATAAATAAAATTTTAAAATGTATCATCATTCTTTTTTAAAGAAGTGAGAAAAAAATCTGTAGATCAGTTGGCTTCTGCTAACTATCTTCTGAGTTCCATTTTTTTATATATATAAAAAACATTTTGCTATTAAAAGAAGTTTTAATAAAATTCTAACTGAATCTAAAGATAAGATAATTGAAAGCGTGAAATCTATAATTTGAGCGTTACGCACATATTGTTTTCAGTTACTTTTTGTAAAAGTTTTTATATATATTCAAATTTTATAATTAAATATATAAATTTAAAGTATTTATAAAATAACCATCTTATTTTCCACTATTTTTTTTGCATTGGTTATACGTTCTTAATAATCATTCTTTACTCATTTCACAATTTAAGCTAACAGATTTTTCAACATCAACAGTTATTTTCAGAGTTTATATTTTGTTTAACATTTTTATGAAACAAATATAAGTTCCAAAGAAGGATGCAGAACAGTCAAAACTATTAGCTTAAATTAAGAGAACTAAAAAATTGCAAGATATTAAGTGCACATGTGAAGTGATTTAATATTTAAATATATATATTACTCAACATAAACAAGAAATAATAAAAACTGAGCAATAAAAAACATAATGTAAATGGCATAAATTAAAGAGTAAATTAGACTAATTTAAGAATCATCTGAAAGGAACATAGAATTTAATATACTTGTATCATTCAAGATTGTGTTTGGTGCTTTGGGTGCCTAAGATAATTAACTCTTCCTTAGAGTGACAAAGGACTTCTGCCAGAGAAATTGCCCAAGCTGTATGATGTAATGTTTTGTGGCTTCTCCTTAAACGAAGTCAAGAATATCTCAGCAATTATGCCCAGATAAACCTGTTAGCCACTTTATTTGCCATTCCCCATTCTAAATTTTCCCATATTCTGCTCCATCCCATTTCCACAACATAATCTTTATCAACTCTATAATCTTTATATCTAAATCCCCTTTATCTTTTCCCAAACCCAGCATAAAAACCAATAGTTCACTTTCTGTATAATCACTTTTTTCATACTTATTCTTCCATAACTTCATTATATGTACCCTTTCTGTTTTCAAGCATTTATATTCAATTAACAAATGGCTAATATTTTCTATTCCTTCCTTACATAATTTACAAAATAAATCACCCATTTTTTTCCATTTACATGTATATTCTCTTGTAGCTAAAGATCCTGTTCGAGCCTTAAATAATAAACTACTTTCCTTACTATTATCATATATTAACTCACACCTAATGTTCTGTTTATTTCTATATATATTTAAACTCTTTTTACTCTCCATACTATTTCTTCATCTCTCTAACTCCCTATTCTTTATTAATAAATCTATTCTTTTATTCCATTCCTTACTACTATAACACTCAACAATCCTCTTAACACAATCAGCCCATCTTTTGTACAAATATACTGATATAAATTCTTTATCCAAATCTTTTGCATACCGCATTACCTTTCTCACCCATCTTGTTATCTGCCCTTTAATCATAACCCAATTAAATACTATTTTGGCTATTCTTTTATTATCCATAAATTGCAATCTACCAAACATTTTCATTTTACCTTTTTGCATCTCTCATATGAAAACTTGACCATCCCATTTCTCCTTGAATCACCTCCCATGTCTTCCTACTTCCCTTTGAACTTTTTCTAAATAATTTAATACCTCTTTACTAAAATATAATGCATCATTACCATATGTTAACCCTGCTACTACAACTCCTTTCCATATAATTCTAACTACATCATATTTATTATATGAAAACACTCTTAATTTCTTTATCAATCCCTTTCTTTTCTTTGCTTCATTTATCTTTTTTTTTCTCCCATTCATCTAAATAATTTTTCTGATTACTTAAAATAATTCCCAAATAACTCTATCTATTCACCACACTTAACTTAATATCTCTCAATAAAAATTCTACATCTTCTCTTTCCTCAGTATTAACCATCATTATATTTGATTTTTCTTCACTAAATTTAATCCTCATCTCTTTACCAACCCTTGCACATGTCCTCAACATAACTTCCATATCTTCTCTTCTTTCTGCACACAAAAATATATCATCTGCAAAAAAAAAAAGACCTCTCTATTGCTCTTTCCATTTCACTCAAATACAATACAAACAAAATAGGTGACATGGGGCATCCTTACCTTAGTCCCACCCATTTTTAACTTTAACTGATTCTATATTCCCTGATTGATATATATAATAATTATTTTCATATAATTTCTTAATAATATCTATTGAAGCTTCAACCATTCCCAAATTTTCTAAACTTATCCATAATCTATTTCTATTTACTCTATCATATGCTTTCTCTATATCTATAAAACTCATATATAACGATCTACCTGAATTCCTACTCATCTCCATAAGTTGTGTAACTACAAACAAACTATCTACTATACGCCTATCTGACCTAAAACCTCCTTGCATTTCCCCCACTACATTATTCTCTTTTATCCATTTTACAACTCTTCCAGCTACAATATATGCGAAAACTTTATATAAAACTAATGTTACCGCTATTGGTCTATAATTATTTAACTTTCTATGATCTTTACCCTTTCCTTTAAATAATAATTTTATTCTTATATTACTCCAACTACCTAGAAAAACTATCTTCTGTGCCATTTTATTAAAACAGGATAATAACTTTTGCCCTATATCCTAAATTCATTACCATCTCTGCTGCCCTTCCATCTAAATCTCTTGCCTTTCCACTTTTCAATTTCTTCTCTACCTCATTCAGTTCATTTTCTGAAAACCTAATATTCCCATTACTATATATTTTTCATGTTTTCTATCACTCTATCATTCACATCTAACATCTTTTCTATATTCATTACTTATCTATTTAAGATTAGCTCTAAATCTTCTCTAGATGTGATGTGATGTGATGTATTATGGCTTCTCCTTAAATGAAGTCAAGAATATCTCAGCAATTATGCCCAGATAAACCTGTTAGCCACTTTCTTTTACATTCCCCACTCTAAATTTACCCATAATCTGCTCTATCCCATTTCCACAACATAATTTTTGCCAACTCTATAACCTTTATATCTAAATCCCCCTTATCTTTTTCCAAACCCAGCATAAAAACCAATAATTCACTTTCTGTATAATCGCTCTTTTCATATTTATTTTTCCACAACTTCATTATATGTACCCTTTCTGTTTTCAAACATTTACATTCAATTAACAAATGCCTAATATTTTCAATTCCTTCCTTACATAATTTACAAAATAAATCACCCATATTTTTCCATTTACATGTATATTCTTTTGTAGCTAAAGATCCCGTTCGAGCCTTAAACAATAAACTACTTTCCTTACTATTATCATATATTAACTCACACCTAATATTCTGTTTGTTTCTATATATATTTAAACTCTTTTTACTCTCCATACTATTTCTCCATCTCTCTAACTCCCTAGTCTTTATTAATAAATTTATTCTTTTATCCCATTCCTTACTACTATAACACTCAATAATCCTCTAGAGCTCTTAAACATGCTGGTACCGCCATCTATTGAGATATTTTGCTTTCTTTTTTTTAAAAAAAAACTGCAATATTGCATACTATTTACATATGCTCTCTGTGTGCTCAATAAATTAATTACTACTCTTCAATACTTTTAAATATTAATTTTTTAATTAAAAAAATAATTAAGAGGCTAGTATAATCGAAATAGGTGGTAAACTCACAGTATTTTAGTTCTGCCTCCATGTGTTTGACGAATTTAGACCTTTGTAATGTTTCAAGACCATTTGTGGGATTACTTCAAGAAAATTTTTGGAATAAATAAATAATGTGATTTTATTTTGTGAATTTTATTAAGATTAATGATCATTTTTACTTAATAATTGTGTAATAATTAATAAAAACCAAAAATATACATGATTAAGATAATAAAGCCTTAGTAGGTTTATAAAAGTAAATGATAACAATCAATTCTTAAGCTAACTTCAGGTTGAGATTGTTGATAGCTTAAGGGTTGATTGTTATCATATACATGATTACACTTTTATTTTATATCCTATTCTTGATTTCTTTGTTCAATATTTAGAGTGTTTATGTCCTATGTTTACATATACATTGAGCTATGTTTAATTTGAAGTTTTTAAAATTTTATATGTATATATTTTATTTTTAAAAACAAAAGATAATAACTTTTAAATTAACATTAACAAAGAAAACTACAACTTTCTGATCACTACACCTTGTGGAATGTATTGCTGGTTGTTGTCGATTGGCCACCAAACACCATCTGATGTTGCTGTTTCCATGCAAAAGCACAGAAATATACTGCTCATGTGGCCTATAGAACAACAGTTCTGTTTATATTGGCCACTAAGCAGCTTTTGTGCTTTGTAATACTATTACACACTTCACAGATCACTACAATATGATGTGAGGGTGTGTAGAATTCAAGTTGTCTTAAGACTTTACATGTGCATTCTAAGTACTTATTTTTTATATGACCTGATCTAGTTTTAGATAGTATTAATTGTAAGACAAAAGATGTGCTTCCGTACACATATTTTTAAGGTTAAACAAATTTCAAAAGTTTACATTTTAGTCATTATATAGAAATCACACGTAAAACGTATTTTGCGCAGGGACAGCTATGAGACTTTCAAAGCATAAGCTTGATCAGAGGGGAATTTTCAAATCGAATTGTGTTTCATAAATTGTTTTAAAAGGGTGAATTTTTTTTTTTTGATCAGACGTTAATTGAAAAAAGGAAATATTCGATTTTATTAAATAATTTTGTTTTTAAAAAATGTTGTGTATATTGTGATGGACTATCCTTCGAATCGTCAAAAACATCGGATCCCCCTCCCTGAGAATTCCAGTGCTATGTGCTGACATGTAGTAGTGTAAAAAAAATAAATTGTAAATCAGTCCAGTAACATTATATCTATTGGTTTTTGACTAGCAACAGTGACATCAAGTGATGTTTGGTGGCTAATCGACAATAACCATATTGCTAAACATCATTATCAACACTGAGTTAGGATCATTTGAGATATTCTAAAAATTTTAAAGCAGAATTTGATGATCTTGGTTTTTTTAGAAGAGTGCACCAGATAATGGTTGAAGATCTTTAGAGAAAAAGTTTTGAATGGATGGTTGACATGCTTGTTGGATTTTTTTTATGGGATGCCATGATTTTATGATTTAGAAAATTTGATATACCTATGATGGTTTGAGCATGTTGTTTAATTTGTCTTTTTTAAAAATAGTGGTGATGGTAAATGTGGATAAATCCATAGAAGAACAGATATCATGCCTGAAAGTTTGTGATGATATTACATCTAACAGATATCATGGTTTCATTCTCTTTCCAATCAATTTAAGATATCCATTTCTATTTCCAATCTCAGAGATTTTCTTGATTTTTTCATGGACATATTAGTTACAGTCATAATTCTAATTGGAAATGTATGTAGGTATAAACTTATGAACTGAATTGATAAAAAAAAAATGTGACTTTCAACTTTCTTATGGAGGAATTTACATGAGATTAAGAGCTTTGATGCAAAATAGGCTTCACACTGGAATAAAATTATCAAATGAAAACTTTAACAGCTTACTTTTATAAATTATTGGAGGCTATTAATAAAAGTGGAAGAGATGGAAGTAAAAATTTTTTGGAAATATACTAAAAGAAGGAATGTAGGGGAGAGAGTAATAATATTATTAAATGGTGAAAAGAAAGAGTGTAGCTCTAGAAAAAAATTAAAGACAATCTTAAATAACTATGTAAAGGATATAAAAAAGATGTTAGATGTGAAGGACAAAGTGATAATAAACATAAAACCATATAGTAATGGAAATTAAAACAGGCAAAACTCACTATACGTATGCCACACACAGCAAGCTAGAGTAATCAATGGATGCCAGAAGGCTTGTGCATAAAATCCCCATCTAGTGCCTACTCATCCACAAGCCAGAAACTAGTCTGGGGATATTAGATGAGTAGGCACTAGATGGGGATTTTATGCACAAGCCTTCTGGCATCCATTGATTACTCTAGCTTGCTGTGTGTGGCATATGTATAGTGAGTTTTGTCTGTTTTTTAACAACAGTTATACACAAGCATAAGAGGTGGTGGTCATGTGATGTTTATTAGTAATGGAAATATTAGTTTTACAGAAAATGAGTTGAATGAGGCAGGGAAGAAAATGAAAAGTGAAAAGGCAAGAGATTTAGGTGGATGGGTGGCAAAGATGGTGATAAATTTGGGAAATAGGGTAAAATTAAATCTATTATCATGTTTTAATAAAATGCCACAGAAGACAACATTTACAGATAGCTAGAATAATAATTTAAAAGAAAGTGTAAGAACCATAGAAAGATAAACAATTATAGACTGATAGTGATAACACCAGTGTTATATAAAGTTTTTGCATATATGATAGCTGGAAGGATAGCAAAATGGATGGAAGAAAATAATATATTGGGAGAAATGCAAGGAGCTGTATAAGAAGTAGTAGTAACACAACTTATAGAAATGAGTAGGAATATAGATAGGCAGTTATATATGGTCTTTATAGATATAGAGAAGACATATGATAGAGTAATTAGAAATAGATTATGAGTAAGTTTCGTAAACTTGGGAATAAATGGAGCTTTAGTAAATCATATTAAGAGATTGTATGCAAATTATTACTATGCATCTCAAATATAAAATCAGAGTTAAAATGAGGTAGAACTAAGATAAAGATGTCCTAGGTCACCTATTTTGTTTTTGTTATATTTGAGAAAAATGGAGAGAGCAATAGAAAGACTAGGAATATGGCTAGATACCATTAATAAATGGCAAGAAAGTGTATACATTATCATGTCTTTTATTTGATAATGATGGGTAAAGAGATGGAGATTAAATTTAGTGAAGAAAAATCAAAAGTAATGATAAATTCTGGCGAAAGAATAGAGAAATAATTTTTATTGGAGAACGTAAAGTTAAATGTGGTGTATAAGTGTGGTGAATATTTGTGAATCGTCTTAAGTAATCACAGTTTGGATGAATGAGAGAAAAATTTGATAAATGAAGCAAAGAAAAGAAGGGGACTGATAAAGAAATTGCCAGTGTTTTCATATAATAAATATGATGTAGCAAAAATTGTAAGGAAGTGAGTGGCAGTAGTGAGGTTAACTTATGGTAACATGTATTACAATGTTAGTCAAGGGGTATTAGATTACTTAGAAAAAGTACAAGAGAAGTAGGAAGACACACATTAGATGCTGATATGTGGATGACAAAGGGGACAATTCAAGAAGAAGTGGGATGTTTACATTTTTATATGAGAGATACAAAAAGCATTTCAAAATGAAGATGTTCAGTAGACTGCAATTTATGGATAGTAAGAGAATAGCCAAAATAGTATCTAATTGAGTTATATATAAATGACAGGCAGCAAGGGAGGTGAGAAATGTAGTATGGTATGCAGATTTGGATAGACTTTACAAAAGGTGGGATGATCGTGTTATAGCGGCAAAGAATGGAATAGAAGAATAGATGCATTAATAAAAAATTGGGAGTTGGAGAGATGAAGAACTAGTATGGAGAGTAAAAAGTTTAAATATATATAGAAGTAAATAGAATAATGGGTGTGAGTTAATTTATAATAGTAAGGAAAGTAGTTTATTATTTAAGGTTCGAACAGAATTATTAGCAATAAAAGAATATACACAAATGAAGAAATGTGGGTGATTTAGTCTGCAAGTTATGTAAGGAAATCATGGAAAATATTAAGCATCTGCTAATTGAATGTAAATGCTTACAAGCAGAAAGAGTACAAATAATGAAATTGTGGAAGAATAAATATAAACAAAGTGATTGTACAGAAACTGGGTTCTTGGTTTTTATGCTGTGTTTGGAAAAAGATAGAGGGAGGAGTATAGATATAAAGATGATAGGGTGGACAAATATAATGTGGAAATGGAATGGAGCAGGATAGAGAAGAATATAGGAAAAACTTAAAAGTGGAATGGAAGGTGGCTGACAGGTTTCTCTGTGCATAATGGCTGAGAGATTCCTGACTTTGATAAAGGAGAAACCATAGTGCATTGCTATAATATTTTTCATTACTTTTTTTTTTTGTTAAATTAGCAAAATATTTTTAAATGTATTGTCATCATGAATACATATGTAAGCAAAGTTTCAACTAAATCAGAAAGTGACAAATGGGTGAAAATTGAGTTGCAATATTTTTCAGATAAACAGGCAAACAAAAAGATAGAATAAGATTAAAATTAAATATGTACAAAAAGAAAGAAATTTATAGATAATATTAGGGAAAGTGATAGATATGAGCTTGGGATTATCATAAGTAATTGGTATCATGGTGGGATTTGAAAAAATAGTCTTGGACAATGATGAGCTAACTTCAAAATGTGATAAGCTATTAAATTTATTTTCAACTTGGATACAAAACATTTAATTTATTCAGTGTAAAATCACTTAGATATTTGCATAAATATAGATTCAACATATAGCTTCTTTTTAGTAATTATTTCATTAATGAAGGGTACATTAAAATTTTAATTATATCATCTGGCTAATGCTATAATAATCTGTTACATTGTTTAAATGATGCATAATAATTTCATCCTACATTTTGCATGTTCTTATTTACAATAAACTCCAAGAAATAATTAATCTATATCAACTTAAACTTAGATGAAGGCAAACAGTTTCAAGTGATTGCCCAGTTTTAAAAAAAGGAAATACTTATGTGTCTTTTTAAGTATAGTAAAATAAAAGTATAGATCAATTCATAGATACATGACCTATCTCTTAGCTTGTAAGTTATAAACAGTGAGGATTGCCAATTCCTCCACAAATGATAAATGTAGAAGCCACCTTAAAATATCTCTGTCAGGAACCCCTCCCCAAACCCCTGACCATGGTTTCATGCTTTGACACTCCTCAGAGAGGTGTCAGGGTAGGTTCAGACACTAGATCTAAAAATACCGACCCAAAGCTAAGCACTTAGCTAAAAGTTATCTATTGAGTGGAAAATCTGAAATTTTCAGACATGTACATGTCTTCAAACCCACTATCCAACTCAAATAGCTATATGGAGCTGATAGATCTTCAGCATGATATAGTAGTAGTCATAGCAATATAAAATTGCATAAGATTTTGGAGAGACTATAAATAGTCAAAATAAGTCATAGATCAATTCATAGATCACATGACCCTATCTCTTAAGCTTGTAAGTTATAAACAGTGAGGATTGAATTCCTCTACAAGCTTTATGATAAATGTTAGAGAGCCAGCACTTAAAATATCTCTGTCAGGAACCCTCCCCAAACCCCTGACCATAATTTCGTGTTTGGCACTCCTCAGAGAGGTGTCAGGGTAGGTTCAGACACTAGATCTAAAAATACCAACCCAAAGTAACACTTAGCTAAAAGTTATCTATTGGTGGAAAATCTGAAATTTTCAGACATGTACATGTCTTCAAACCCAGCTATCCAACTCAAATAGCTATATGGGGCTGATAGATATTCAGCCATGCCATATAGTAGTAGTCATAGCAATATAAAATTGCAAAAGACTTTTTGGCAGAGACTATAAATAGTCAAAATAAAAGTCATAGATCAATTCATAGATCACATGACCCTATCTCTTAAGCTTGTAAGTTATAAACAGTGAGGTTTGCCAATTCTTCTACAAGCTTTATGATAAATGCTTAGCCAGAGCCAGCACTTAAAATATCTCTGTCAGGAACCCCTCCCCAAACCCCTGACCATGGTTTCGTGCTTTGGCATTATTTTACAATGAAATATTAAGTTTTAACATTTTTAGGCTTATCTTTTAGTTTGAGTATGGTGTGTGTGTATATATATGTTTTTTTTTTTTTTTCAACTAAATAATGACTGTACTAGGATTGGTTGATAACATCTTGATTATAATCAGTGATGGCTGGCTATTGCTTGCCATGCCATTAACACAATGCTTTCTAAAATCTCAATTATTTAAACTATAAATTTTAAGATGCATATTCTAATAAATAAAAAAAGAGACTTCTACTACAATAAACTATCAGGATAAAATAATTTGTGAGTACCTTCCTTTAATTGTACTAAGTCATAATGCACATATATATCTAAAAGAAAAGGGTAGTACACAATTTGACAATAACCCAAAGATTCTGAACCAATTTTCCTGGGAATAACTCATGTTTCATACACTTGTTGCAAGTATTCTAAGAAATAGAATAAGATTCTTAAAAAAATAAAATGATTGAAAGTTGTATACTAATTGAGGTATAATATTGAAATTGTATGGTTTATATTACAGTTAAGTTGCAGCGTGAACTTTTGAGTAAAGTATTTAAGCTTGTTTATTTACATCATAACTGCTTTTGCATATGACAAAGTTGTTTTTATAGTTTGTATACATGCATTTTGGTTTATGCATTTTGTAAAATTCTAATATTTTTAGTTAAATCTCTGGTGTCTTGGGACAAATAATATTTCGATGTTGTTGAATTGTTTTTTTTTTTAAAAACTAATAAACAACTTCATAATTATTATTCTCATTTTTATTAGTTTTATGTAAAATTTGTACCCAAGTATTCAGATATAATTATTTATTATGTCCTCTGTAGTTTTGTACAGTGGTAGAGGGCCAGACTCTGAGATGTCAAATCCCCACATCAATTCCAGATTTGGCATTTCTGGAGCTCACTTCTTATGAACTTCCAAACAATAAAGCCATTCACTTTTCTTTATTGTTATTTATTATCATAATAGATCCCTCAAAATTGTCAAATTGATTAAATAAAAACATGATTCAGTTGGAAGTATTCAAACCTCATAGTGCTGACATCAACGAAACAAATATCACATTAAAATTAACTTTTAAAAGTTTTAATATTTTTTTAATAAAAGTTATCTTAATGCTTACTTTTTTAACTGTTATATAATCTATATTTTTTAAGTTTTCATAACAAGCAAAGTCAATCATATTGTAAATGTTTAGGCCGAGCAGTTGTGACTATGTATGTTTATGGTAAAAATACATTTGTAATCAAAAGTATTTTTCAGCTCGAAGAGATCAGAATGACTGCTATAAACTGACAAATATTTGAATACACGAATCAGAAAAATAATGGGCTTCTGATAGATACGGTATTTGATAATGTGTCCGCGTTATAAGCTATAGTATATGTTACAGTTTGTTTGTCAATTCGCACCGCATTCATCTCATTTTTCTGATACCATCAAAATTCAATAGAACACTAACAGAAATTTATAGAGCCCCGTGTGTTCTGAAAAAGACTAGTTAATATGTATGTGAATTTTATAACTGAATAATTAGGAAAGTTATGTTTACATTCATTGTGATAGTGCTTGTATATATAGATACTTTCTACCATAAATATTATAGATCGGAAGGGGCTGGCATAAAATAAAAAAAAATCATATAAATGTCAAATCTGAAAAAAGATAATTAACTATATATATCATACATTTTAATGAAACCTTTATTATCGTTATTTCTTTTACAACTTATATAAGTTAAGTTGGAAGCAAGTGAAAGAAATAAAAAGATTCTAATATAAAGTTTAAATGCTTGGCGTTTTCTGTATTAAAATTTAATAAGTTTAAATAATATTTCTTTCTAAAAGCATTTTACGAGAGAACATCAAACAACATTATCGCTATATAAAAAAAAAAAACAATAAAAATAAAAGCAGTTAGTATTGTTTTAAATATTCTAAAATACATATCTAATTTTATAGCTCTCAAAACAAAAATAAAACCTACTCAGCTAGTGTTTACAATGAGTATCAAGGGCCACACAAAAAGTTGCAGCTAGTCATGTGACATTAAAACCCGACTTGATTACGTATATGAAAGAGCCAATTTAAATTTGTAATTTTACTTTTTCATTTCAGAAATTCTTTGAGCAGCAGAACATTTAACGAACAATTTATAGTTTGCTATAACTTATACTTTATAATAATAAATAAAAGAAAAAATAAAAGTTTCAATGCGCAACTTAAGTTATAAAACAAGATTCAGTTATTTCTATAATAGCATGATTTCATTTGTTTTAATTATAAGTAATAAATGTTTATTTGTTTGAGAGATAATGTGTCATTTAATCCACAGAAAGTGACAACTATATTTTGATTCAGGAATCTTTAGCGCTTGGGGTTGTTACTTTACCATTGTGCTAAAGTATGCAGGGCACGATAGTTTTGCTCACATCTGAGATATCTTTTTTTGTCTAAATATATAAATTGTTGGAAAGTAAAAAAAAAACACGAGATGGTAGCTTAGCAATTCAAGATAGATTTCTAAAAAAAAAAAAAATCTTATTTATAGCAACATAATATAAAGGGTTCATTTGCACAGCTATTGGTTTAATCTAATTATCTCTATAAATACAATTAAACAACTAATATGACTCAATCACAGACTTCAACATCTGTCAGTATTAACTATAAAATATGTTGTTTGTTTCGAAAATGTAAAATATGTTGTCTAAATTGTGTGGACTGTTAGGGAAGATAAATGAATGCGAATATAGTTAGTAAATTCAGAAAGACAGAACTATATACCCTATACATATTTACTTACCATTCTACAGCCTTATAACATTGATTGAAAAAAATATATATTGATATCGGAAAATTGAAGCGTTTCTATTGACAGGCAACATAAGAATATTAAATAACATTCATATCTCAGCACTATATAATGTTGTAGTTAAGAGAAAATAGTCTTTATGAAGTTTATTTCATGGGAAGGACATTGCAAACAAGTAGTGAAAGAATGCCCAATATTCTGGGTGAATATTCTTCACCTCCTGTTTTTACTATCTGACGAAGGATTACAAGGTATATATTTATCAATATTTGGATGAGTATTTAACTTTTGAAATAATCTGGCAACAGCTGTACCAGCAAAAAAAAAAAGTTTTACTATGACCAGATTTAAATCCAATAGTCATGGGTACACATATAAAAACATTCATCTTCAATTCTGTAAAGGTGATATTAATTATTATTTTCAAATATTATCGATCCACTGCATGATGAAGATCTCTCCAAATTCAATCCATCTTCTCTGATCTCTATTCTCCTCATCATCTTAACACATTTCCTTACTTCATCAATCAATGCCACATGTGATCTCTTTCTAGGTCTTTTACAATCTCTTGAAATTCGGTTTAAGATTTCAACTGTCCATATGTTGTCAACTCTTCATATATAGAGAACCGTTAAAACTAACTTTTAATGCATTTTCTGTACCCATTATTTTTGTCAATACATAATAAGTGCACATAATCTAAAACATGTTCACCTGACACACAATTATTGTGTCTACATTATTAATGAAATATGCTAAATTAAATTGCATAAAATTAAGCCCATATTAAACTAAAAGGCTTCATGTGTGATTATAGTATTGATACATGCCTGTGTGCTTTCAGCGCAGAGGTAGAGTATCAGAATGTAGGAACCCAGGGTTGATTCTAAGGGCTGGCATTTCCAATGCTCAAACTTCTTAAGAATTTTGAGCAATAAAGCCCATTTAAATATTATTATAAGCAAAAAACAAAGAAAAATGAGGAGAAAATAGAAGCAATAGAAAAAAATAATGAAAGGATAAAGAGATTAATTTTTTTTTTTTTGGAAAATTATGTTTATATAAAAAATCTTAATCAGAGTTAAATGTATACATATGTTAAGTTTATTGCCTTATGCAAGAATACTATAAATAACATTTGATTATAATCAGTAAGAGTTTACCACTGTTTTTCACTCTCTCATCTCCACCTCAGTTATATCTATCAAGACAACGAGAAAATATTTAAGATCTTGAATAATTGGTTAGCAGTACATTTTGTAGACTCATGAGTGGAAACTCCAAGTTTATATACAGTACAGAAAGAAATCTGTATCAAGTGCAGGCATTTCACTTGATATCTTACTGTTTTTTAGGACTGCTGGACAGTTGTGTGGAAATTATGCCATTACAAAAAAAAATGAGTTAGAAACTCATTATCAAAATAAATGAATAATTAGATACTTAAGAAAATATGATATGTGAGCAACAAAATAATAGATTGGTCTTCAATCCCTCCTTTAGTCTTGAGTTTGCCATTCTATCTCTCTGTTTGACCACGTAGGGCTGAATCTTTCCAATTAAAGAAAAGCAATAGTTCATAAAAATTGAAGAAGTGAGGTACAATTAAAGAAACATAAAACATTTGCTGCATTTAGTTGTAATAATAAATATATATGCAATAGTTAATAGATCTCACTGTCCAGTATGATTGGCAGAATTACAAATGCATAGCAGGTTAAAAGAAACCAGGGTACATTCCAATAAACCTAACACTTCTATCTTTCCGTATAAAAAGTCTGATACTATTTGCTACTAGAAGTTTCCCATTTTGAGCAAAGCATGCATGAATACTTCTTCAAATGGGATCAATCTGCATTTGTCAGAATAATTCCAGGTTACAAAATAAAGAGTTCAGAATGTGACCAAAAACACTTATGCCTGCCCTTACTTCTCTCTCTCCAATATACCTCAGTTTTATAGCTAGCCATCCTTCTTTATGTGATTATTTAGATTTACTGACTTAGTTCTATGATTGGTCTGCTTATGCCATTAGCTCTAGGTTTAGTTTACTGTTATTTCATTAGTCAATCGTATTGCATTCTGGATCCAGTCTAGAGAATTGTGTAGATTTGACAATCCTATTATTGAGAGTAAGTTTAAGTCAATCACATGAATTTCTCAGTTTATGTTTTTATAGTAGATAGTTCTAGAATAGAATGTACAGAACTGCTTTTGAGTATATGTGAACAAAAAATATATATTTCTACTTGAAATGATAAACATATAGGTATTTCTGTAAAAATAAAATTCAGTGAATTAAAAAAAAGATACTTATGAGTTTTCAAGTAAACCAAGATGGCACCTAAATTTACAAGTTTTGAGGGTCTGCAATCTACTGAAGATGTGTTAGTTATTAAATTAAAACAACAAATTAATAAATCAATTGTTAAATTTGAAAAAAAGGAGTAAATTCTGATAAATTTCATTAAGAAGCTTTATTTCATTTTTTTTTTTTTTACTTATAACATGGAAGCCATGAGGCACTTTTAACATTGTGGCTCTTTGTTTCAATTCTAGGTGTTTCTTCGTGTCAGTAGTTATATTTTTGATAAATTGTCATAATGATAAAAATTTAGGAGCTTTCTGTCACAAAATGTGTTGCAGTGTACTAATTCCAAAGATACAGAATCCTGTCATCGTGAAAGGTGTTATTTAATGGTCATAATATAATTGCATGCTGCCAACAAGTGTAAATATTGTATTTTATTTTATTCATTTTTCTGTTAATAAGTTAATCCTAAAAAAATAAATTGTAAATAAGATAATTAATTAATTTTTTCACAATGATTTCTTTTTTTAAAATAACAGTAATAAAAACTAAAATGTAAATATTAAATGCAACGTTAACTAGCAGGCTTTTTAAAAAAATATTTTTGGGGACCCCCAGAAACTGTAGATTTATCGCAAATAAGTGCTGCCATTTTGGTTTACTTGAAAACTCACAAGTACCAAAAAAAGTAATAATTATAATAATGGACAGCAGAAATAAAAGAGAATTATCAGTTGTTATATTGCACAATTTTGTTCAAAATATGACTGACAAACAAGAATCCATATCAATTCTTCCTCTCTTTTTAATAATGTTTTCTATTTTATTGCTTAAACAATATTATAGAATATTGTATTTAATATGAAGCCCTCAAGTTCAAATCTATTATTGAAGATAAGCTTGAAACTAATCCACACACACACACACACACAGACAGACAGAGAGAGAGGGGGAGAGAGGGGGGGAAGAGAGAAAGGAGGAGAGAGCGAGAGAGAGGATTATCACAATAGTACCATATGAATTTCTCAGTTTATGTGCTTTTACAGTAGATAGTGTAGAATAGGTGAAGAGAACTGCTCTTGAAATATATATGTACAGAAAATATGTTTACTTATAATGATAAATATATAGGTAAAAAAAAAAAACCCTCAATAAATTATATCTGTAATAATAATTACAATAATCAACAGCAGAAATACAAATTATTTGGAATTGTATAAATTTTTATTGTATAGTTATATTATACAACTTTATTTTTAGAAAAAATGATAGACAAGTAAGAATCCTTAACAATTTTTCCTCTCCTTTTCACATGAGATATTTCCTATTTTATTGTTTATATAGTATAACAGAATATCAGTATTGTATTTAATATGAAGCCTTAAACATTCAATCATAATATTAGAAAAATGGGAAAACAAGTTTATCTATTAAACATAAACGTTTGCAATTATTGTTTCTATCTGAGCATATATATATATTTAAGAAAAAATAAATAAATTCATAGATGAATTTAGTAGTGAGAAAAATAAGAGAATAATTATAAATAAAAGACAGTTGCTCTTCGAAAGAACAGAATAGTTGAAAGACTTTTGTTACATTGAATCAATGAATAAAACCTCACCAATTATAAATAATAATAAAATATAAAAAGAGAAAGAGAGAAAGACAAAATTGATTAATATCTATCTACAAAATAACTGTCACTTTTCATTTATTTTAACTTCGAGATTATAATACTATGTTATCACAACTTAAATTTTAAGAAATCAGCTTCAGAAGTCGTTAATGATAAAGCCATCGTTTTCATCTATTCTAAACGCTATTGTGTTTAACTATTTCGGTGTTTAATAATTATTTACTATTTGGATAACATTAGTTACAAAACTGTCAGTGAACTCTGTATTTGATTAAATTAATATTAATTCACCCCTGGTGGAAATATTGTGCATTACTTTCAAACTATTGTCAAGCTGTTCGAAAATTTATGTTTTCCCCATTCTTTACATTAAAACTTACCTCAGTTTAATATGATGACAAATTTGATTTGTTTTAATGGCCTTGTCAAATGAATGTAAAATATTTCTTCCTTCATTTTATTAATACGATTAAATACATCCACTTAGGAGAACATTTATAATGAAACAAACATATTGAATGAATAGGGTCAATATCACGAAGGAGTGTTAATGTTCATTATTTTTTAAATGTATGAACACTAAATAATGAAATACAAACTTTAAAAGAATAGGCAATTTCTATCTTTATTGACATTTTCTAATAAAAAATGATAATTAATTACTATAATTAATTAAATTTTAATACAGAAGAGAGAATTGCGATAAAAGTTTGTGCATAAAATATTCCGTGATCCAAGTACTTGTCTTAAAGAGAATTAATTTATCGCACTTAAGTATTTAAATATACATAAATTTAGACGAGATTTAATGACATTTTTAGGGAAATCATGTGATATTTGAAAGAGCTTGTACAATCAACATTTAAGAGGTAACAAGCAAAGACATATATAAACAATTATTTATTTATTCACGTTTTCCCATGGGCCAATCAATTCTAGATCACTTAAACAGCATTCAGCAAATACAATATACTATCCAATTAATTTGTCTGTCAAATTGTTGTGCTTTCTTATAATTCTTTTTTCGTTCATTCTTATTCTTACGGTCAAGTTAAATGCTGCAAAGAAGATAATCAGGATAATCAGCTGTTTCCATTGGAAATAATAGTAGTAGTAGTAGTAGCAATCAAATGAATTGTATTGCCCAGATATATTCTAAAACAGATAGTATTTTTGCCATTTCAGTAAACAAACTCATATAAAAAATTAATATTAGATGACTATGTAATAAGATTTCTGGTAAGAGATACTGATCAGTATATGGTCAAACTTTATTCTTATCCTACTCCAGACAATAGCCTAAATACTTCATATACCATGAAAATTTGAACATGCCTTCATTGCTAAGTGATAACTAATATAGCAATCAATTGCAACACTACTTAAAAGACAATCTTTTATTAAAGATTGTAGATAAATTTATATTTAAAAAAAATATGTTTATTATATGAAAGGCAACTTGATTTAATTAAACTCTTTCTTAATCAAATATGTATGTTACTAAACATTTGTTGAGAAAGTAAGTTGCCAAATCTGTTATCAAAAAAATAATTTACACATCACAAGTATTGTGTATTACTAGAATATGATAGCTTCTATTCAAATTTTAGCATAAAATTTAACTGATGTTTATGGATAATAGAATCAACAAAAATATCCAAAGACCAATTCTCTTAATTCCAGTGGACTGAGTAGAGGCATATTATACATTACATCTGATTCCCACTGATTACTCTTATTTACATTAGAAAAGATGTAGAATGAGTAAAGGGTACTGTTACTGGATACAAATAGGTAGCCATATGAGAAAAGACATGATAGTGTTGCTGGTATGTATATTTTTAAAAATATAAATAATTTATTTTATACTTAAATTCTCATTTCATCTTCTTCATCACCATCATCATTATTATTATTATTAAACGCTCAAGTTGTGATCAATCTAAATTTATTATTATGTGGTAATGTTCAATCATCAATAATAATAATTAAAAAATGTATAACAGTAAAAATAGAGCAGCAATAAAAAGTAAAATATAATGAAACATATAAATATATAGGCAGTTCATCACTTATATAAGTGAAGAATCTTGTAACTCATTGTTTTGATAAATTATTTATCTTGTTTGCATGTTTTTCCTTTAATTATAGGAGATTTAAACACAGACTTTCAAACTCATTTCAGCTATCCACTCTATCTCATACAACTGATACACATGACCATGCACATGTGAAAAAAATAAATGATCTCCATATACATATTTCATGCTGAATCAGCACTTATCAGTTAGTCTAGATCATCATCTCCCCCACACATATATAATAAGTGCTTAGTTTATATTAAGATAGCAAATCTTCAAACTTTAATGGACAGGCTTCAATCTACTCCATCCTCTAACTCTTAAGCCATCCATACCATTGAAAATCTGATGATAAATGTGGGATACAAAAATACCATTTTTTAATGGCTAAAAAAATAAGCACCATAATAAATGTTTGCACAGCATGAAGTAAACAAAAATGGTGACCAGTCATTCACTATATTTTTTGCCCTTTTTGCACATTATGCATGCTAAGAATTATATGGGCTATGGAAACAACAAAAGCACAGCTTTGCTTAATAATTACATCATTTATTTAAATATATAAAATGTCAAAACCAAGTATATCTATATTAACCTTTTCTTAAAAATAATACTCTAATTGATCATTGAATGTTATGTTACCATTGCTTCCACAATGCTGCACTGATAATGTTTTCTAGCAGAAATGGAACCATTTTTAAAAAAATCAAATATACATTGTTTAAAAAAATTATGACATTGTTTGCTTCAATAGCATAGCGATAAGTCAATGGATATTATAATAGTTTTTATAACTATATGAAAATTTCCTCTTAGTGAAATTAAATCCACAAAATACTATATAAAGTTATGCTAGTCATGAAATGACAATAGTTAGAGATATTTGTAATAGCTTATACAATGTTTATATCTTATTTCTGAATGAATTGTAATGCCATTGTAAATTTGCTATTTTATTTACAATATTTTTATGAAAATTATCATATTAAGGTAAGAGTAGTATTTTACTTTATTATTTGTTTCACATTGCATATATTTTTATAATATATATATATTAGAGCATTTTAAAATTGTCAAGTCTATGATAAATGTTGCAAAACAGATTTTTTATTGACAAAATCATTTGGATTGTTGAATTTTATTAATAAATAGTTATAAAAACAGAGAATCTTTAAATGCACATATATATTGGCAATTCAATAATTACCCATGATGCAATACCATGGTTAATAAAATGTAAAAAACAAATTTGTTGGCTGTCTTTCTTTTCTAATGAAGGGGCTCCAAATTTACCACTTTTAATAATATATTTAATAATTTATTCAAAGCTCAAAAAAAAAAAAAATCTGCAATGTTTTAAATCATCTAAAAGCAGGTCTTTCATTTAAAAGATTTAGTTTGGTTAGCATTTTGAAACTCAATGAAAACTTTTGTTTCCTCTCTCTAAATTTTATAGCATACCACTGACATGATCATATATGTAGTGTGTCCAATGCAAAGATGATTAGGTCTCCCTTTAAACTCTTTGCAGTCATCTCTAAATCAATAAATGATTGCATAGTGACATAGTGTAGTTCCTTATCACAAAAATTTTAAGGTGTTAGCATGTCTACATCACCTATATCATGAGGGTATGATACAAAATGTGGCAGAATATTTTGAACTTTTGTAGATCATTTTCAATGGTTTCCCTGCTATCCTAAAATCTTGCAAACCATTTGAAAATATTCTTATAAATAACAGTGTCACTAACCTGTGCAGTTTGGCATAGTTAGTATAGTGTCTTATTTGGTATCAGGAGGTCCCAGGATCCATTCTGGCAATTATAGTCTGGTGCTCAAACCTCTTATGAACTCCTGAGCAATAAAGCCATATGACTTGTTTTTACCTGGTGCAGTTTGGTGCAGTCAGTAAAGGGTCTGACTTGAGATCGAAAGGTCCCAGGATCCATACTGGCAATTGTAGTTTGGTGCTTGAACATCTTATGAACTCCTGAGCCATAAGCCCATATGTCTTTTTTTTATCTTGTGTAGTTTGGTACAGTTAGTAGAGTGTCTGACTTCGGATCGGGTCCCAGAATCAATTCTGGTGCTCAAACTTCTTATGAACTTTTGACCAATAAAACCATATGAGTTTTTTATGGCCTCACTGCTATGCAAAGTATAAGTCATTTCAAATACTTCAGTAGCAATTTTCCCAATTTACAATTGTATATAAATTGATGGGATTGTTTTGTAATAAATTATGAATCCAGACTGTAACGATAAATGCTATTAAAAATGAATGAAAGACAATTAAATTATCGGTGATGATGATTAGGACCATTGAAATCAATTTCAACACATCATTCAATACACAACGGATGTAACAGTATATTAAAAAAAAAAAAATCAAAATTTTAACAACGTTAAAATAATTCATAGAAAGTTACAATAAAAAATAGTATAGACACAAGAAGATCAAATACTAATACCATTAAAAAAACAAATTGAATTCATAAAATTAAATTAACTTTATTTATTAGAACAACGTTTTTGTTTTAAATATTTAAATATCGTTAATCTTCAAACATTTATATAAATTAATTATGCAAATATCAATCTCGAATAATATCATTAGGTAAACAGTCATTTAATTACCAAATTGCTACTCACGATTAAAAAAAAGAAAAGAATGGATTTTAAAATTGTGATAGACTCTATCATACATTTTAAATCTGACAAAAAAAAAAAAAATCTTTTGAATAATTGCAGATAATTAGCAGCCATTTTCTTTCTTTTTAATTTTCAACGTTTTTTAAAATTGATGCTTAGACCATAGTTTTTAAATATTTAGAAAATTGAACATAGAGAAAACTGAAGTGGTCAAATGGTTTTTAAAAATTTGTTTTGTGAATAAATAATTAATAATTGTTTTAAGTAATTATATAAGTTCCTCAGAAAGTTATGTGATGTTTGAGCACTCTAATGGTGAAGTTGCACACAACAGTTCTATTCAACAATAGCTAGTATGATCAAAAAAATTATACTCATATACCCAATGCCATGAAACACATGACTGCATTAGATTATCAAAAGAACCATGCTGTCTTTATCTGTTATATGGAGTTCGAATTAAGCTTCAGAATATTTTCAAGTCATTGGTCAATGTTTCAAGCAAAATTAGAATTTGTAGCGAACTCAGTCAGCAAGAAAACCAATAGATCAGCAGAGGGTATTTAACACTTCTTAAATATAAAGTATAAATTCCATGACGATCAGTACTGGTTAAAGAATTAGCCATAATACAAAAAGTAAAAATAACTTTAGGGAAGGATTTACCAATTTTCTCATCATTATTAATGATTGCATCTATGGTAAATTTATTGTTACTTATCAGATCAATTCAAATAACCAAAAACTATTACCCTCTATCTAAAAATAGCTACATACCCATTTACCAATCATTAGTGAATGGGTGGCTGGAATTAGTTATGAGATATTTACTTGAGAGAAAAATACTAAGTCTATTTATGACTTGGAAAAAATCTCAAAATTTAACTACCCTAGGTTTAAACCATAGACATGAAAATGAGTTGGATGTACACAACATTATGCTATTAGACCAGCCTTAAATACAGCTTCAGCTAACATTCACTCAAACGTAATATGTAACTAACTTATTTTTTTATATTATTAATAGTGAATCATTTTTACTTATACACTGATGTTTACTACAATCTGTTTAGATGCAAATTTCACCTTTCTATTTTGAATGGGCCCTAGTGAGACTTTGTTCTATTTCCAGTATATTTGAACATTTTATTCTTTACAATTAAACCTTCTCTCTATATCATATATCGATAATCTAATAACATTTCTTACAAATATGAGCTTTCAAATGACAGACTTCCAAAAGTCAATATTCAATGTTAACAAAATAATAAAAATTTCAACAAAATTCTTATCTATAACAATGGCATCTGGCATCAATAGATATAATTTTTATCTATTCAAAAAGTTGGTAGAATGAAATATTATATATTTGAATTCTATCTTTAAACCAAGATAAATTTAAGGTTATCATAAAAGAAAGAAAAAAATATTAAAAGTAAACATTTAACTTATTTTTATTAAAATTTTAAAAAATAATTTCTTTACTTTTTTTGGTAAAAGGCAATTCTTGTTTACTCAGAAAAACTGCTTCTGTTTTGCTGTAATGAACTCTTTTAAGAGCTGTCTTTTTTAAAATAAATATTTTCAAAGAAAATTTCCTTGTAATGATATATGTTTTGTTTTGAAATAAGTATTTTATAAAAATATTGCATAAATAATCTTTAATTTGTAAACAAATTACTGATAATTACAATTTTTTTCTTTTGTTCATAATTTTTTTTACTTAAAACCAATCAGAAATTGTTACTTCAATTGAAATCTAATGAGATAGATCCCATATTATGCAAATTAGATACTGTTATTGTATAAAACATCCATATAATGCATCTTCAGATTTTTTTCAACTAATTTTAAAATGGTAATTGTGGTAAAATAAAATTGTACATGGTAATATAAGATTATAGATAGACTTAAAACAATGTAAAGAAGATATAGTAATCTAAGTTCCATCATAATGTCATAAACAGCAATGAATTTGTGGAGTTGCTTCAATTTTTACAGCAAACCAATAATGAAGGCATTTACTGCAAATAAACTATTAAAAACATTTATTTTATTCATTAAGATTTAGTCAACAAAGATAAATATTACAATGAAGATATCTTTACCATGTTATTTAAATTTTAAGTTATCAGTTTAGATTGTCTGTTTATTTGTACTATTAGCAGTGAAAATATATTCCACTGTGTATGGATAACAATTTTAACCACAAACCTGAAAAGTAAAGATAAAATGTGGTTAATTTTTACAGCTAGAAATCCAATGTTGAGAAAATTATTAATATTATTTTCAACAGTCTCTAAATGATAGTTTTGGCCATTGTTAACACACATTTGATTTGTAATTTATATATTTATTTTACAAAATCTTTAAACTTAGATTTGTCATCAAGAGATAGTGCCAAAAAAAAAAAATCTGCATGCAAGACGTTACATTTTTTATTTTCAATACCTACTTTTTTACAGATATATTTCCTTGATTGTGGATTTTTTTTTTGTAAGTCTACAAAAAATATATGTAAGTAAATATTTTTTGATTTTAATTAGTTACTATTTATTAATAAAAGTAATAATTATTCTATTATTATTTTTTAAAAAGTTTTTAATATAATTTTCAGACAATCATTTTTAATATAAAAATTCATTGCATTAGCACTCAAAAAAAAAGCAAAAATTCAAATCTTTTTATTTTCTATGAAATTGTTTTAAAATAATGTTATTTTTAATTTTGTAATATATAACTATAGACACATTAAATAAATACATTTTCTTTAACAAATACTCTAACAAATGAGGACTAAATGTCTAATTTTAAATGCATTTAAAAATATCTTCTTTTTTTTCAAGAGAATATTATTTGGCAATTAAAAAATTAACATTGTCATTAAAAAAAATTCAAAACAAAAAAAAGCTGTAAAACTGTCAGTGAAGTCAAATGCTTCTAACAATGCAGTTTTTAACAAGATAATAGCTATGAATATGAGAGCAAGAAATCTCTCAAAAGTGCTCAGCTAAAATATTTTATATTTGCTTTCGATTATATATACTAGCTTCATTATCTGTGCGTACAGCATATATATATAGTATAAATTATAATGGAAGATGCTTATGTGTAAGATCTTTCAAAATCTTTTTATAAATCAGAGTTTAAAAAATTGATTAATATCTTTACAGAAAGTACTGTAATTAATTTTATTGTGTAGTTGAGAAAGTGGAAGCAAAGTGATTTTTATTCTTATAAGTTTGTTATACTTTTTAAAAATCTGTGATTAATTTTCACAATGACCTAGAAAAACAGAATATCACATCAAAAAATAATTCTAATTGAGAAAGAAAAAGCGATTTTTATTAGTGTAAGTTTGTTGCTTTAAAACTTTAATTGTAATTTTCACTATGAGCCAAAATACTGTTAGGAATATAGTATCAAGAAACAAAAAATTTCCAAGTAAGAAAGCATAAGTTCTGAATATGATATAACTAAATCAACAATGTGAATTTTATTAGGGTAAATTTTTTATTTTATGCCTTTAAAAGTTAAATTTTGATTTTCACTCAAATCAAACTAACCATTTTATACAGCAATTATTTTTCATATATTTTTATATTTACACATTTGATTTTGCATTATATTTTTCCTGTTTAAATCATATGCTTAACTAATCTGGTGGCTGAATGATAATTCACTCTGATTTTTGACATTTTAGGCATAAAATGGTGCTGTGGTTATTTTTTCTATATCATTTTAAAGCATATCTATAATCTATATTACAATGTGCAATAGTTTGCACCCATTACTTTCCCCATCACTACAATTTTAACATACTAATTTAAAAAATAAACTGAAAATGCCATCATTATATGGACCTTTCTGTGTGATTGACAACACTCTATTGTCATGACAAAGCTATGAAAGAGGTAGCTTAGAAATGAGAATTTGTGATTGGATGAGTGCTTTAGATTGCTTTAGATTGAGGCTAAATAATAAAATAGTGCAGATTTGTAAAACAAAATTGTGATTTTCAATAACTAATTTACAAATTAATGATTATAATGCAATCTTTTGTAAAAGAGTTATTTTTAAACCAAAACTACATGTCTTGCATTGGTGGTCGAGAGGTCAGCGTGACTGCTTTGCACTTGCAGGCAGTTGCCCAGGTTGCGGGTTCGCGTCCCGGCCGATACTATGACACTTAAAAAAAAAAAACTACATCACTAATAGGGGATTGTCTTTGAAAAGATTTTATTTTTAAAAAGACAACTCTTAGATATTCATTATGGCAACCAGTAGAGGCTTCTTTGGATTAAAAAAATCACTTTTGCAAAATTAGTAAATAAAATATTAAAATTATTAACTTTTAGACTTTTTTCTTTCTTTGATGATAATTACTCCTAAATATATTATTCTTTTAATAACAAAAAATTCTAATATCTAATATTTTTGAATAGACAAAATACACCCAATGCCTGTGTGCCCCATTGTAATAAGTAAGAACTTCATTTAGATATTTATTTTAATATTTTTTAAATGTCAAATGTTTTTTTTTTTTAATTATAACCCTTTGGAAACTTAAATATGCAAAATAATTTTTTTTATATAATATATAGAAAAAAGACTTAATTGTAAAAATTAAATATTGCAATATGGAAGAACATCTATCTAATGGAATATTCACTAGGTTCTATACAAAGTATGATAGGCAGGGAGTTCTATAAAATATAACTGTGCTCTAGGCTGAGACTCTAGAATAGATTATATATAAATATATGTATTTAAATGTATCCTATAACTGAAATGATAAATAAACTTCAAAAATTAATTGTTTATTAATGCAGACCTTGTTGTAAGTTATTTAAATAATTATTTAGTCCCAAAAACATTGCCTGGTGCTACAAAAATATCTCTACAAATATTTTTCAAGCCATTTGCCCTTCATTCAGATGGCAAAAACTCTTGCACTGCAGCTAGTTACTTAGTTATATTTTATTCCTATTATATTATTAAAATTAATGATATTAGAAGGGATTTGAACTGACCTTCAAGCCACCTACAGCCATCCACTCCATCTTATACAAGTGACACACATGATCATATACATGTGAAAAAGATAAATGATCTCCAATATACATATTTCATGCAGAAACAGCACTCATTAGTTAGTCCGGATCATCATCTCCTACACATATATATCATCAATGCTTTGTCAATATTAAGATAACAAACCCTCAAGCTTTAATGAGCAGGCTTCAATGTTCTCCACTCTCCAACTCTTCAGCCAACCATATCACTGAAAATCTGATGACGGAATGGTCAAAGTGTTTGTTAATGCCAATATTATTGTCATATCCAAGTCACTATGATCCCTATAGGACCTTATAAATACATAGAAGATGGATGGGCAGAATACATGATCAATGATGATAAACCCAAATTCAATTATTAATCCAATTAAATTAAACTGAATTCATTAAAAAACTTTTCTCAAAGGAATTGTAATGAATTCTAAGCTTCTCCAAAAAAAGATATTGATGACTGTACTTTGGAGATTTTGATGTTATGAAATTAATCTAAATACTATAAAGCTAGATAAACAGGGCCACTTGATTTTAGAAAATTGTTCATCTCATGAAATTGAATAATGAACAATACAATTAGATGACAGAAGAGATGCATTAACTTATATAAACAAAAGCAAATTAAACAGAAAATAATTAGGGAAGATCTACGTGCATTGACAACAAGTATTCAGTAAGTAAATTAATGATATTAAATATGGAAAAAAGAGTGAAATTATTGACCTAAAATATGAAATTATGTGGCTCAGACATAGTCAAAGAGAGTGAGGAAGGAGATAAAATAAGGAGTGTATTAAAAAAAAAAAAGATCTACAGAAAAAAATATATTAAAAAAAAGTTTATAAGGAAAGTTTTAGGGATTTGGAAAAATGTGCTGAAAAAAGATACATAGGAGTAAATTATATATGATTTCAAACAAATAATAGCTTCATAAATCTGGAAAGACATTAGAAAATAAGAGATAAGAAAAAGTTATGCCTTTGGACAGGGGACAGATAAATAATATTACAATTCCTTGTCTGCCAAAGGAAATGTACTGAAACTGAACTTTGGAAATATACATTGTAAAAACCATGTAGATGTGTGACTACATTATACTAGTCATAAACAAAATAAAATATTATAATTTAAAAAAACATATAGGAAATTGTCATTATAGTTATAGTAATAACAAGCCCAGCTAGTAATTAGGATATAAATTCTTGTTAAAAATAATGTGTTAACATGAGATAAATTGCAAAATAAATAAAAATGTGTTATATGAATATATAGGCTGCAGAAAGGAGTTTGCTATTAACTGAAAGGAGACCCTTTGATTCCTCTTGGAGGCCTTAAAGGAACTGAGCAGGGCAAATTCCTAATGTCCACTCCATACGTTCTTGTCATTGCAGTTGTTATTACTATGTGATTATTCATATAGTATACAAACATGGATGGGCTGCTCACCAACACGCATTAGCTAGCATGGTGAGTTTATTGGCTTTTTACCTCCGAGTTTAAGATCAAGAAACACCATGGTCTTTCTTCTCAGTGATAAGGCAGAATGAATGTTTATGTAAACGATAAATATTTTTCCAATACATATATACAATTATGACAGACAAAAATAAAGCATGGCCCTTATTCCCAGGAGACTGTAAAGTCATCGCTGGCCGAAGGCAAAGGGTGCTAAGAATCCCCTGATTGTGGGCCCAGGCTGCCATTTGATGACAACTTTTTATTTAGGTACTTACAACTGCAGATCACTTTCAAGTGAAGGAAGACTGCAAGAATTAGAAGAAGAACTCTCTTATATTAAATGGGACATTATTGGACTTTGTAAAGTTAGAAGAAAAGGTGAAGAAACAATTGATTTAAAAAGTGGACATATATTCTATTATAACGGCACAAATATTGGAAATACAAGTTGAGTAGGATTCCATTATAAATAAAAAGTGAAAGAACAATATTGTTGAGATTGATGGTGTATCGGACAGAGTGGCAAGATTAGTTATACAACTTAATAGCAGATACCAAATGCAGATAATTCAGGTTTATGTCCCAACAAGTTCTCATAGTGATGAAGTGGTAGAAGATTTTTATATGGATGTACAAAAGGCTTTTGATCAGAGTAAACAACATTTTAAAATTGTTATGGGAGACTTTATTGCTAGAATTGGTAAACAAATGAAAGTGCTGTAGGTAATTTTGGTTATGGTAATAGAAATGAGAGAGGACATAGACTTGTGGAATTTGCAGAAAAAGAAAAACTTTATATTATGAATTATTTTTTTGAGAAAAATGTTAAAAGGAAATGGACATGGAAGCATCCAAATGAAGGTACAGCAGAATTGGATTATATTTTGATTAACAGGAAATACATATTTCAAGATTGTAATGTTCTTAATAAATTTAACACAGGAATTGATCATCGATTAGTAAGGTGTAAGATACGTGTTAATGTGAAACTAGAGAGACAAAAATTATTAAGAAAAACAATATTTATAGTTGATATTCCTAATCTTCATAAACATTCTAATGAATTTAAATTAGAACTTACAAATCGTTTTCAAGTATTAGTAGATTTTGAACATGATTCAGATTTGAATGAAATTAATAAGAAAATAACTGATACACTTTTAAAAACTGCAACAAAGATAGCTGGTAGGAAAAAGCAGCAAGTGACCAATAAAATTTCTACTGAGACTAGAGAATTTATGAAGAAAGAAAGGAATATGAAGATATAAAAAAATGATGCATTAAAAAGAATTGAATATCTCGAATTTTGTAAAATGGTGCGGAAAAGAGTTGAAAATGATATAAGAAAGTATAACTGTGAACTAGCAAGGAAAGCTGTAGAAGAAAATAAAAGTCTTAAAAATGTAAAACAACATTTTGGTATTGGTAGAAAATTTATATCTGCAATAAGAAAAAAAGATGGAATTGTTACTAAAAAGAGAGATGACATCATGAAATTGGTAGAAGATTTTTATCAAAGAATTATATAGTAATAAAGAACAAGTACCTCCTATATCTATTACATCTTCCAAATTGCCCAGAATTTTAAATGAAGAAGTGAGACATGCAATTAAATGTATGAAGAAAAGAAAGACTCCAGGTAATGATGGAATTATAATTGATATATTAAAAGAAGCAGGTGAAGAAATAGAATTTTTTTTAGCAAAGTTATGATAAAAATGTACCGGATGATTGGAAGAATGCAGTAATAATATTAATGTTTAAAAAAGGTGATAAAGAAAATATTAGAAATTACAGACCTATCAGCCTTTTATCAGTTTTATATAAAATTTTTACTAAGATAATTACAACTCGTCTATAGAGAACATTGGATTTCCACCAACCAAGAGAACAAGCTGGATTTAAAAGTGGTTTTAGTACCATAGATCATATCCAGGTGCTGAGAGAGAAGTTATAGAAAGGACGAATGAATATGAGTTGTCATTATGTTTTGGATTTGTAGATTATGAAAAGGCATTTGATTCTATAAACATTTCTTCAGTGATTAAAGCATTGGATCATCAAGGTATAGATCCAGGATATTGTCATATTTTGAAGAATATTTATAAAAATGCAACAGCAACAATTGGATTACATAATGATACTGGGAAAGTCAACATTGAGAAAGGTGTAAGACAAGGTGACTCCATATCTCCAAAACTTTTTACAACAGTGCTGCAAGAAGTATTTTGTGGATTAAAATGGGAAACGAAAGGAGTGAAAATAAATGGAGATTATTTAAGTCATTTAGATTTCGCAGATGATGTAGTTGTTTTTGCCAATAATGCTTCAGAGCTGCAGGATATGTTGCAGGAATTATCAGATGAAAGTAGAAAAGTAGAACTAAAGATAAATGTTAAAAAGACTAAAGTAATGTTTAATCGATTTGCTCAAAATATGAAAATAAAGATTAATTATGATGAATTAGAAGAAGTTAACAGTTACAAATACCTTGGTCAGATTATTAATACAGATGGACACATAATGGAAGAAATTAATCATAGAATTAAACTTGGTTGGAGTGCTTTTGGTAGAAATAACTTGATACTAAAAGGAAATATGACTATATGTTTGAAAAGGAAGGTTTTTAACAATTGTTTTACCAGTTCTTACTTATGGATCTGAGACTTGGACACTTAATAGAAGAGCAATACAGAGACTTCAGACCACTCAAAGAAGTATGAGAGATGTATGTTGGGAGTAACAAGAAGAGATCGAAAACGCAATGTATGGGTAAGAGAACAAACAGGTGTTACTGACCTCATTGAAAAAATTAAAAGATTGAAGTGGAGTTGGGCTGGACATATTGCTAGAAGAGATGATAATAGATGGACAATTGAAATTTTAAACTGGATTCCAAGAGATTGTAAAAGACCCAGAAAGAGACCACATGTGAGATGGATGGATGAAATAAGAAAGTGTGCAGGGGTGATGTGGAGAAGAGAAGCTAAAGATCGGAGAAGATGGATTAAACTTGGAGAGACCTTCATCCTGCAGTGGATTGATAATGGTTGATGATGATGAATATATATGCATAGTTATGTACAAAGAAAATACTACACTTAATATACATATATGTTTGGGTCGAAAAGCTAGATGGATTCATTCTATCTTTTCCCAAAGACTTTATCTTGTGTTTGAAAAAGTATGAGTATTCATTTATATAGCGACAGCAAGAAAGCGCATGTGCATTAGCTTATTGGTTTATTGGTATTACAGTTCATAAAAACAACGCGCTATATAAAATAAATGTCTTGTTTAAATTTGTATAGTATAATTTGTTGTGATTACTAAATATTAATTAGATAATATATAATAAAATTACTAAATCTTAAAAATTATTATCATTAAAATTGCTTATAATCAGAACCATATATAAATTACTGCATAAGAGAGGAGTGTGATATTTTTAATTATACTATGAATTAAAACAGGGGTTGGAAAGCTAGGACAT
The DNA here is from genome assembly GCA_028023455.1 of Epiperipatus broadwayi. NCBI lineage: Eukaryota > Metazoa > Onychophora > Udeonychophora > Euonychophora > Peripatidae > Epiperipatus > Epiperipatus broadwayi. The sequence goes on along the minus strand of JAQFVV010012399.1, from coordinate 18,693,056 downwards.
GCAGAACGATTACCAATGGCACTCTGATTAAATTGAAATAATAATAAAAAATTTTAATTACAGTGCACACATTTGAGCCAACACTTACATTTAGCGTATGCACTCACATGTAAATGGAAACGATGATTCACTTTAATTTACTAACTATTTTGTACAATAAATGTATATTCGATCTTTGCTATTTTCAATTAAAAATAAGAGCTAAGTTAGATGGCAACAGTGAGTTTAGAGTAAATTTATATTCAGGCAGAATATTATATTGATTAATTTATTTAAAAAACTTCTATTCGTAATTATATAATACATTTTTTTAAGTTTTAGCGTGTTAACTTGAAAAAAAAAAGTTTATAATTGGTGACGGTCGGAATCCTTCGGATCTCAAAGAAGTTAAAAATCATTTTTCTTTTTTTTGTTTTTAAATGTCCATTGTGTAATTAAAACAAATTTCTCAAAGAGAAAAATTCCAAATATCCATAGTTTTAAAGAAAAGGAGAATATATAAAAAACCACCAATTTTGAGTTGATTTTTTATATCACAAAAATGAGTTTATTAGAAACATTTTTGATAAATAAATGTTAAAAAATATATACTTGTTTAGTTTTATTAGAGTTCATTAATCAGCTTTTTAAAATAAGTGCTAGAAAGCTAAATGCGCTTTGTTCCATTAATTGACAATTTTGTAAACAATACACTTTTTTTAAAGCACCAGTGAGATTAATTTTCTCCATGCCAAAGGAAATTTTAAGTATGTCTTTCAAATGCAATATAATTTAGCAAAACATACTTTTCACTTGTGATCCTATGTATTTTAAAATATTGAATGATCAATAATATAAGATTTGATTATAATGGACTTCCAAAAAATATATAATTTTGAAGCCTACCTATTATAACCAGATCAATTCTGATACTATATATAATAAGATTGGTAGAATTATGTCGGCACACAGAATAAAAGGTTGCCGATCCCTGAATTAGAAGGAAAATTTCTTAATTGTTCTGTAATTATGTTTTTATTTTATTTTTTATTACGAAAGAGCAAATAACAAATAGTAAAAAATGAAAGAAAGATCTAAACTTACTGGAAGAAAACAGAATGAAAAGAATATTTTAAAAAATAAATGTTATTAAAAAGTAGGCATAGTCAACAGTAAAAAAAATAAAATAAAGAGCTTAATTGTTAGTTTTTATTGAAAATATATTTTTGTATTCTGTATTTGAATTTAATGTTTCGGTGCAAAGTATATTATAAATGTATAACCAATAAATAAATATTAAAAAATTATGGTTTGAAAATTTGTGATGGTGGCATTTTATGTATATGTTGGATTATTTCCATTATCTATAAATAATTCTTGCATATCTTTAAAAAAAGTCAAACATTATTTAAAATTTTCACAAATACATTTGCCCTTAAGTAATGGCAGACGATAATATATAACAATATTTTGAAAAGTATTTCAGGCATTGCTGGTCTGACTAGTGAGAGTACTAACATGGGTATCAAACTTAGGACCAATTCATGACTACCAAATTTAAAGTAATCCTCTTGCCAGCAGCTTAATTGGTTAAAGAATCACTTTGAATTCAGTATTCATGAATTTAAAAGGTCCAGGTTCAAATCACATTCTAGTAATGTTACCGGTCAGATTAGTACCATCTGCAGAAGGGAGAGAGTACTAATTGAATGAAATTGAAAATTTTAAATAAAGTCTGGATTTTTAAAAAAAAACAACATTAATAATTCATTGCAAATTATGGAAATAGTCTAACAATTTTCTGGTTATTAATATTTATACTTAATAATTGCTTCTTTGTAGCAGTCTCTGCTACTTTAGATACAAAATATACAAATACCATTTTCTTCACTCTACTTCAGAATCTTCTACATTGTTTGAGTAATGAATGGACACCAAATGAAGTATTTTAACCTGGAACTGTTGTGCATCTTAGCCACTTTTTACTCCTTGCCTACATGTGATATGGTTTTTAGTAGACAAAGAAAATGTGCAATTTGTAAACATTTGTTACGGTAATCATTTTTTAAAAACATACTACGAATATTTTATTTGTAATATATAATTATAAATTTATATATATAGAAGAGGATTTGAGAAAAATATATATTTACATTCATGTTTAAGTGACAGGAAGTGCTAGCGTATTTGATGAAAATTGAAATAACGCCTCTAATTCTAAAAAAAAAAAAAAGATATGCGAATGAGAAGTATAGAGAATCCATTGTATTAATTAAATTTAATTTTCACATTACAGGATTCTGGGAGTTACTTGTTAAAAAAAAGAGTTTGTTATAATTTCATTCTATTACATGAATAAAATAGAAGTTGTATTGTATTGTATTTGAGAGGGAGGGAGAGAGATGTGAGGAAAAGAGAGGGAGAGAGAAGAAAAGAGGGAAGGAAAATAGGAAAGGCAAGAGAGGGGGAAGTGAGAGGCGGAGAAGAAGAAAAAAGGGAAGGAAAATAGGAAAGGCAAGAGAGAGGGAAGTGAGAGGGGGAGGAGAGAGAAAAGAGAAACGGAGAGGGAAAGGGAAGAAGGGAGGGAGGATAAGAGACAGAGACACAGATGGGGGAGAGATCATATGATAAACAAATAATTAATTTACTTATAAATATTGAAATAAAAACATTTTGAAAGTCATTAATAACTAAATTGAAAAATATTATATTAATGTTGAAATTTTATTTGTATGGAATATTGTATTATATATATTTAATAAATACTCTATTTAGAAAATTACTCATTGGATATAAAAATGCATCATTATCAATGACTGAGTAAAGCTGACTTTTAAAACTCAAAAAGAGTTTTGAAATTTATGGTAAAACTTTGACTACTTTAAAACATTACTTCTGAATAAACAATAAATTCTGAGGTTTTTTTTTTTTTTTTTTAAAAAAAAAAAAAGAAACAGATATTAACATTTTCTAAATTTACTTTGAAAATTAACCAATTAAACATTTATAAATTGTGCATACTGACATTAAACTAATTATGAAAAAATCATTAAGTTTGTAATCAGAAATAACAAAATTATCATCATCGAGTCTAAAATGGTTTTCGTGGAAATATGGTCATCTAAGTAACATTAACCAGGGTAAATGTACATATATAAAACGATTACATTACGTAATAATTTTTTGGAGATACGTTTTTGCTTCTGTATTTTTTATTTGTACTCATTAAAATTCTTATCATTATATAAATCCTATATTTCTATCATTTTTTTATACAGTACATTCTTGGAACATTTCTGAAAATATGTACACAATGATTGCCACACCCACGTTTTTATCCACAATTAAAGAATAAAAAAAAAAACTAGCAAAAAATAAACAACAACTAAATTTTAATTTTTTAAGTTCACATTGCAATCAATGGGATACCTTAATGTTTTCAAAATATTAATATAATATTTAAACACAACACAACTATAGTTTATATACTTAAACTAGATAAAATTAATGGGGAATTAAACACAAGACTTCCAAGAGCCCTTCAGTCATCCTTTCTATCTTATACAGTCGATACACATGACCATATATATGTGAAAATGATAAATGATCTCCAATACACTATTTCGTGCTCATCCAGCACTCATCCGCTGATCCTGATCGTCATCTCCCACAACCGGACCAGCTGGTGAGTGCTGGTTTAGCAAGAAATGCGTATATTGGAGATTATTTATCACAGTTTCACAAATATATTGTCATGTGTATCGATTGTATAAGATAGAGCGGATGACTGAAGGGAGTTTAAATGTCTGTGTTCAATTTCCTTTGAAAATGTTAATGGCAAACTATTTTTCTATTTAAGGTTATTTTTTTTAAAAAATTAATCCACGTTATTTCAGATATAAATATACTACTTGAAATATTTTAAATATATATCTATTCAAGACATTATGTGTATATATATATTAGAAAGGACTTGAACTCAGACTTTCAAACTCCCTACAACCATCTACTTCATCTTATATAATTGATGCACATGGCCACATACATGCGAAAAAGATAAATAATATCCAATATACATATTTCATGATGAACCAGCACTCATCAGTTGGTCCACATCACCATCTTCCACACATATACAATCAGTGTCGAGTTTATATTAAGATAGCAAATTATTCCCGAATTGTTTGTAGTCATTTGCATGCAGGTTTCATTATTATCAGTGGTAACTTGACTTCATGTGTCCAAGTGTAATGCATCAGGTGTCAACATAATTAAGTTGTTTTTGGGATTCATTTAACATAAAAATGATGGGATCAGCTTTGATCCAGATACATTTAACTTGTAAATCCATTATTCTACTACTGTACACACAGGATGTTTACAAAGATAAAGATAAATCATAGCATTTTTTCTGTGATAAAGTATTGTTTATATTTAAAGTCAGCACGCTGACACTCATCTGATCACTATAGATAATCCTGGGTTTACTTTATAGCTAATAATATATGGAGACCCATTTACGGGCCAATATCTAATGGATAGCCAAGATGGTTAGGGGAAAGTTAACTTTTAAAAAAATCCCAAACTGGAATATGGTCTGAAAAAATTTCCAAGATCATTGCCTGCATTTGGATCAAAATATTTATAAATAAATGGCTATTTATAATTTGAACATAAAAAATTTAAATGTTAACAAAAAGTCAAAATGGTGCAAGCAAACATTTATTTTTATTATTCTGAAATTAACCAAAATATGCTGATTGAAATGTCTGACTGGTGTTGGTTTTTCATTTTTACAAATAAATATTTATTTTTCTGATGTCAAAATGATTTTATTGTTGCTGCTTTAAGTATGCACCATCTATATTTAATGAATGTTTCACTCTAAAATATTCCACGTTGTGTTTAAACAACGTTCTTTTAAAGGTAATCAACTGCAACGTCTTGCAGAAAACCTACAAGCAAAATGTTAAAATACAGCAAAATGTTAAAATACAGGTCATCCAATGTCATGGACTATAATGGGACTAATAATAGTTAATATCTTACATCGCAAATATTTTTTTTTTATTGTCTGGTTGTGGCTAGTACGCAAAATATTTCTATTTGGTACATCAGACTAAAATTTTCCCCTCTATTCTTTTTTACTTTTTCCCCCATGTCTTATGCGGTGATGGTGACAAATTCAAGAAAATCATTCTTAGCGCTGCCACTTCAATGGCGTATGACATCCCGAGAAAATCATTAAATTATTATTTTTTTACTTTTTACAATTGAGATTGATCAAAGAATCGTTGCTCTCAAGCCGAACCACTCTTACAATTCAGTAAATTAAAAAAAAAAAAGATTACTCTTAAGCATCTTTCTTTCAGAGATAAATATTCCCATTTTAAAAAACAAAAACAAAACAACAGGCAAAAAGTTTTTATAAATATTGTTCTATTAAGTTTCATTAAATGATTGGGGGTGGGGGGCTTCGTCAGTTCTTTCAAACTTTGAAAACATAAAAAAAAGACTGCCTTTAAATAATCCAATAAGATAGAGTAAAAATGTCATTCTGGTACCATCAAATAGCAGTTTAAGGAAGACTTGGCATCTGCTGGCCAAGAACAAAAGGTGAAATATGGGATACTTTCCAATGAATCAGATTTTAAAATGCTTTCTGTCTAAAAGTCCCCCCTCTTATGAGATCGTGTTCGATCATAAAACTGGGTGCAAAGTGATTTTTTAACTATCATGGCGGAAAAAAAAGTGATTTATAAAATAAATTTATTACTTTCTTTGAAGGCAGAAACTCTAATAGTTTGAACATTCAGGTCAGTAAGTCATAAAAGAATGTTATGTTCCTTCTCTTTCTTCGCTAGTGTTCACTGGTAACCAAGATCAAGCTTAGGAGAAATCAGCAATTCTCCTCTCCTCCTTGTTATGACAAACTTTATTAGCCACACAAAAGTATTCGCATAGCTCTCGCTGATTGTCGAACAAAAAGTAAATAGGACATGAAACTGTGTTGGTTAAAAATAACTAGTGTTTTATTTCTCTTTTCAGAAATGTGTATATTCGCGCACACACAGTATTTGAGGCCAAGGGATTTGGCTATCAGTTTAATTAAAAACATCACTTGACAACTCTGACCTTCATACAATCGGTCTTACATAGGAAAGAAGTTGTTTTCTCCACTCTATAAACACTTTTATAAGAGCAGAGATCGCTACAATCCAATGCATAGCTAAGAGTCATGTGATACTTCGCTTTGTTAGGTACATATTTCTAGCCAAAGTTTAAAAAGTGCAGGTTGATTAAAATTTATAACGTTGATGGTTATATAAATAAATTGGCTAAGTTCAAGATCAAGCGGTTTTTATTTCAATATTAGCAAAGTTATCATAAAATAAGGAAAGGTGGGAACTATTAACAGAAAAGAAGTTATAGGAATCTTTTGTGCAGGATTGTTTTGTATCCAATGATTACTCAATGATCACAAAAAATAACTAAGAAAGGATAAAAAGAGATATCTGCTATCTAAAGGGAGAGCAAATTATTAAATAAAAATATGTCATAATACTCAACATATGGATTCATAAGTGTTCCTTAATTTCTAGACTATAATTCAAATTTAATCACATTATTCTGAATGTTTATAATAATTGTGATTATTTCAACAGTCACAATAGAATCAAAATAAATAAATAGAATAATCAAATGCTTGAAGAGAAGTTATGGAATGTTTGACACCATATGGCACGGCACAGTAATTTTATTTGAATGATAAAAAAAGTTTAATTACGTTTTCTTAACTTTTTAATCAGCCACATTAAAACTGCACAGAACAAGCTTAATTTTGTTAAACCTATTGTTATTTTTTTAAAAAATGGAATTTTGTCTTACCAAACATTAAGATTTTATTTTTGTAAGTAAATTACAATCACTAGACAAGATATAAAAAAATGGCTTCTGACTCGGAAAAAAGTTAAGAATCCTTTATTACATGTTTTATAAGCACAGGTTGTGTACCATAAATTCTTGGCAAACATTTTTCAGATTTGAAAAGTTTACAACTCAAAATGTTAAAACCTTCTTCCACTTCTCCTTCTTATTTGCATTGCTGAATTATATACAATATACCATATAGACCTCAATTTACAATTTCGGTTAAAGAAATAGGAGTGGTGATTTTATAAAAACTCTGATGATGCTGGACAGTTGAAACTGTAGGCAAGAGGAGATAAAATAAATCATATGTTAAACTGCATTGTAGAGTGTAAATTGAGGTTATATGGTATATTTTATTAACTCAAAATGTTCAAATACAAACCTGTAATTATTGTCACAGTAAAAAAAAAATGCTTAAAAATTAAAATTCATCTATTATGTAATTTAAATGAAACTTATTCCCAAACATAGCTTAAAAATGTGACAGATTACTAATTTGCATTTTAGAGAAGGTTTTTTAATCAAAAGAAAAAGGATTTACTGATAACATTAAATGCCAATTTAAAAAAAAACCATTACAGTGTTTACACACACACAAAAGACTTTATAATGCAAACAGTTTATGTATAATTTTGAGTGGGTTCTGCAGTCTTGGATATATCTGAAAAATTATCAAAACAATTTTTTTTTAAATGTTGCTTTGCTAATGATGTAAATGGCCTGAAGATGACGTAACCTGGTGGAATAGTGAAGATGAGAATTCAAGTTCTAAAAGTGAAGATGTAGAAAGTGAAAGTATGTCTGAAGAAGATTCATAAATTGGATGAGCTTATTTTATTTATATAATTTCCCATTTGAGTAAATAAAAATGTTTTTTATTTTTCAATAAAATCATTTAAAATTTATTGTGTATTAAGTTCAAGGGCATCTTATGTTCAAGGTAATATGGTAATTAAATATGAGTTAAATCAATATTAAAATTTTATTCTACAAATGTAATGTTTCGGTCAGATATATATTTTTTATTTATTTTAATTTAATTAATTAAGTATGAGTTAAATCAATATTATATTAACAAAATTACAAATGAAATATTTTCATTGGAGCAGTTGCTAAAAAGTTTTATTGGGAAGCATAAGAATGTGAGTTCAAATTCTAAACAGGAACATTTTCTTTTTTGCTAAAAATTCAAAAATGTGGACATACAGACAGAAATATAGATAGGCAGGGTACCTTAATACAAAAGCATTTAAATTCTGAAGATGCCAGTATGTTTTGGGCAGTCAGCTTAGAAAGAAATACCCAGAATATGCTCACATCCTTCAGGTCTAGTTTTCATAGGTTTTTGGAATAGAAATGATTTTTTGTTTTATAAAAATCTTTTTGATTATTTTTACCACTAATTGGTTGAAAATTATTTAAAGCAAAAAGAAAAACAGATGTACACTTTCAATTTATTCATTTAGCTTTTATTTTGATAATAGAAGTTAACAAACTTGATTGTAATATAAACAAAGAACATCATGACATCTATAATGCTACTATCTATCAGAACTGACATGGTGTTAAAATCTTTTCAAATATTGTAATAATTATAAAGCAAATATCAGATTTTAAACAATTAAAACTCATATTACATAAAGTTTGCACATGACCTTTTAGTAAATATTTTATTTATATTTCTTACAAATCTTAAATTAAATAATTTGACTCAACAACAATTTGTCTCTTAATCCTATTCTAATCATTACTATTCCTAGAAGTAAATATCCATCTCTTATTATTTTTTTTATAACATCCTTATATTATTCATTGCTCAACATGGTTTAGGACACTGGTAAAGTGATAATGTAGAAAACTAAAAGGCTTTTTGGATTAAAGCTAAATCTATAATTTCTGTACACAAACATTTTACAGCCTTTCAAGTAAATAATCTTGCCTTTCGTGTTTTAGCACAGTAGTAAAGTGATAAAGATTTTCATATCAGATCCCAATCTGTCATTTTAAATACTCAAATACCACATGAACTATTTCTTAACAACCAGATTAAATAAATTGATTATTTCAACTTGTACACTCTATTTCTAAATTCTGTTTAACTTTTTTTCTTCACATTGCTTTTTATAAAATATTCATTCAGTCATAATGAGAAAACAAATATTTGCTCATCTCTTAAGTCAGAAGTTTGCAGTATCCAGGAGCCTTTAATTCTCATTTCCACCACTTTACAATGTGCTTGATCACGCAGAGTAGATATTAAAAAAATACAAAAGAGTATTTACTCTCCCCCACATGTTAAATGCATTGACCAGAAAGCGAACCCAGGCCAGCTGCTTGGAAGGCAGCTATGCTAACCACTAGGCCACCAACATTTGACAGTATTTACTTTTAATAGCAGTAAGTATTAAAGAAGCAAAAACAAAGGGAATTTGGGTTTTGTTTTAAAAAATAAATTCCATTCTTTTTGTAACTGCTCTTTGTAAATAACAATAATAAAGCATGCATACATAAGTCAACAATTTTCCTTCATATACACACAAAAATCTATATGTATCTTATCTACAGGTCTTCTGTGGTTTGGCACAATGACAGCCAAAAAATTTTAGTTCAAAGATCAATTTGATATTTTTGGTGTTTGAATATCATATAATATACCAAGCAAATAAACATCTGATTGGTCTATGAAGGTTTATACTTTATGAAATGACTCCCTTTGCATGATCAAGACATATATATTCTCTACTACGTAGTCAAAAAGATAAATGAAACTTCCTGATTCAGGAATTCATCAACAAGTAATCAACAGTAATGTTCCCCAAACGTTCTCTTCCAGATTTCTTCATGTAAAAATGAGAGAAGGATTGCTAAAGAACAAAGTAATTTCTAATTAATCACACAATACTGATACAATGAAACAGTTCATCATTGTTTCTTTCAGGAAAGCAATGATAATAAGATTTGTTGGAAAGAATATGTCTGCGTTGAAAATTTTCTATTTTAAAAAATAAAATAAAAATTTTGTGTTACTAATGTAGAGTAAATATATATTTTGGGTTACTCTGACTACATACATAAATAGCAATCATTTATATACTATAATCAACATCATTATCATAATCCATTGGCAATAATTCGCGGATAGCCTCTAATTCCGGAGAAAAATAATAATAAAAAGAACACAGACTTTCAAGTTCCCTTCAGCCATTCACTCTGTCTCATACAACCAATACACAAGATCTCACACATGTGAAAACAATAAATGATCTCCAATATACATATTTCATGCTGAACTAGCACTCATTAGTTGATCCAGATCATCATATTCCATATATATATATAATCAGTGCTCAGTTTATATTAAGATAGCAAATCTTCACATATTAATGGACAGACTTCAAACTATTCCACCCTCCAACTCTTCAGTCATCAATAACATTAAAAATCTGATGATGGGACACCCAAATCCCTTGTTAATGCCAATGACATAGATCGCTAAAAAGTTGGATGGAGGAGTAGATTGAAGTCTGTCCATTAACCCTCCGCTGCGGTGTTCCCCTCCCTTTTCTAAATGTTTTTGAAGGACGGAGTGGGTTTGCTTTGGTTGGTCCTATTCTTGTTGTTGTTTTTTAATTTTTTTCCGTTACTTTTTAACTCTTTTTGTTTTTGCTTCTTCTAGTTTTTCATTCTGTTCAAGCTGAGACACTTTTCTTTGCGTGTTTTTCGTTTCTTGTCTTGTGTTTTTTTATTTCTGCTGAAAATATTTCTCCTAGTCTCAAAAGTAAATTTGTGCGCTTTTTTTTTCCGGTTCTTTCCCTAAATAGGATATTTTGGGTTCCTCTTCTCGTTTTGTTTTTATCATCTTCGGAAATCTTATCCAGTTGTTCAAGTCGGGTTTTCTTCACTGGGATTTCTTGTCCTTGAATCTCTTTTTTTTTTTTTTTTATTTTTGCGGTGGAAGCTTTGTTTTGTTTACCAAATACCAATTTGTTTTTAAACATTGTTTTTGTACAAGTCCCTATTGTTCTTGTTTTGTTGCAATGATATTGTTATTCAGTGGCGTAATTCTATTAAATTTTCCCCTTCTTTTATATTGTTTTTCGTTGTTTTCTCTTTCTAAAATAATATTATTTCCTCCAAATCAGATAGAGTTTAGACTTGCCCCCACTTCTGGTATAGGGTTGTTGTTCTAATTTTAAGGGGTTTGGTGTTGTGTTGTATAGTTGTTTTTGTATTTTTGTTTGTCCTTTTTATATTTTAAACGGATTGTTGGTGAATGGGCAATGAAGTTGTTTTGGTTTTCTGGTATTCGCTTGTTTTCTTCATCGAAAATTAGTTTCACCTGTCTCGTTTAGCCCTCAGTTGTAACAGAACGTTTCACGCTTAGTTTTTCTAAAACCTACCAAAAATTCTTGCCATTGTTGTTCCGGAGGGGTAATTCCAATTCTTCGGGTCCTCTTTTTATCCAACCAAAAAAACGCTGTGCACTCTCTTATCCTATTCACAATAGCATTGAAAAGAACTGGTTTTGGTAGTTTTTTGTTTGGGTTCCTCCTTTGTATTCTTCCCCTTTTTGTATGGTGCTCAATTTCTTTTCGGTTGTTTTTTTATTTGTTAAAGAACTCGGTGTGTTTGTGTTTTGTATATATTTCTACTCTTGTTACTGTTCTTATTTTATAATTTTGTAGCCTCCTTGTGCTTTAATGATTCTTCTTGTTTTTTTTTTCTTCTCTTATTTAGTTAAACAAAATTGTTTTTCGGTTATCTATATGTCGCTATATTGTATTCTTTAGCAACACTAATAGTTTCTTTGCAAATTAAGCATAATCTTATTTTCACTTCCACAAAAAATAATTCATTCCACTTTTTGAAATTTTCTTCCTCGTCATAATTTCTTTTTTATTTAGGTTGAAGTGGAATTTTTGTAATAAAAATAGAGTTTAGATTTAAATTTTAAAATTTAAAAAATTGAAATTTATAAAATATCGTAAAAATTTAATGTACTCAGTATTTAAATTAAAGAGAGGGATGATTTGTCCTGGAATATGTGATAAATGGAGGTAGTATAAAATAATAGTTTTTTTCTCTCTCAGTCCTGATTCCAGAGAGAATTAAGATAGAGATGTGAAAGAAGAAAGTGATAAGGGTAGGTTAGAATGTCAGACTAAAGTTTCAAGGAAATAATGGTAAAATTGTAGACTTTTAGTGTTTTAAAGAAATTATGTATAACTTATATGTAAAATATTATTGTTTCTCATGTTTGATTATAATTAAAATATTATATAAAAAATATTGTTATTTTTATGTGTCTGACTAGTTTAGAAAGATATAAACTCTTGGATATAGAGTTTATATATTTTTTGAATGAGTTATAAAAGAAAAAGAAATTTTAAAATGGATAAAGAAACAGAACTGTTTTGTTAAATTAAAGAAAAAAATATTGAGATAGGATTGTACGTTGGTGGGGAATAGTGACTAATGTATTTATGTTCTGAAGAAAGAATTATATTGAGCTTTGGTATTAATATCTCAAATTTCATCATATAAAGGATAAGCTATGGTAAGAGAATTATAAATTAGCTATGTATGTAGAAAAATTACTGTATATATTTTAGTTCATGTAATTAAATATAAGAGCTTTTTAAAAAATTAATTTATTGTTTGAAATATGTTTGTTTTCATTTTATTAATAGCATCTTAGAGAGGCCATGAAAAACTTTAGGGAGCCCTGGGCAGTTTGACATGCCTGCATTAAAGCATTAAAGTGTGAATATTTTCTATCTCAATATAAACTGATTAGTGATTATATATGTGTGTGTGTGTAGGAGATAATGATCTGGACCAAAAGTTGAGTGCTGGTTTAATATGAAAATGTATTCATCTTTTTTACGTGTGTGATCATGTGTATCGGTTGTATGAGATAAATGGCTGAAGAGAGTTTAAAAGTCTGTATTCAAATACCCTATATTACATCTAGACTCCAGATATATAAAATATACTTGTATTTATAATAAAAAAAATGAAAACGAATAAAAAGTAAGAAAACAAAACAGAACATCTTGGATTCAAAATTGTGGTGCGTGTATTTAAAGAATGAAGATGTGATTGCACACATAAATCTCATTGTCATGGATAATGTAGAGAGATGATTAATAGTTTTAAAAGCTCACAATGACCTAATCTTGTGATTGAAAACAATTAAATAAACAAAAATAGAATAGAGAATGAGAAGTAGTACTAATTAATTTAGTTAGAAGTTTCACTTACATACAAACAACATTGTCTTTTGAAACAGTAATGTGATGTGATGTACTGTAGCTTCTCCTTAAACAGAGTCAAGAATCTCTCAACAATTATGCCCAGAGAAACCTGTTCGCCACTTTATTTTCCATTCCCCAGTCTAAGTTTTCCCATATTCTGCTCCATCCCATTTCCACAACATAATCTTTGTCAACTCTCCATACAGTAGTGCCATCCAGTGCAAGCCTTAGTAATCAATGGATGCAAGAAGGTTTGTACATAAAATCCCTATCTAATGCTTACTCACCCAATATTTTCAGACTAATTTCTAGATTGTGGCTTTTATCACTGAGAAGCCTTGGCATGCAGTGCTCTCATATTCAAGGCTCCTCACTGCTGAAAGCCACAAGCTAAAAACTAGTCTAGAAATATTGAATGAGTAGATACTAAATAGTGATTTGCAACCATTGATTACTAAGGTTTGCACTGGGTGGTATTATTGTATAGAGTTTGCCACTGTTTTAACAACTTGTGTAAGCATAAGAAATAATCATGTGATGTTTTTGTGGATTTATAAGTGTTTTTTATATATATGTAGTCTTCTGAGTCATCTAAATTCTTACATAAATATCAAGTTCTGTAATGTTCAAACTTGCTGAAATGTGAGAGAAATATATAAAAATATTACCATAATTGAAACCATAACAGCCAATATTCGATTTTTAATAAGATGATGGTGTTTAGCATAACCAGAATGTAATAGCCATTAAATGTTATTTTTTAATGTTTGTAAAATATATAAGATAAAGAAGTCATACGGCAAAAATAAACATGATGATATTGTTTATAAGGTAAAAAGTAATAAAGATTATGTACGCATCATCTTCATGTTCAATCATTATCAATCCAATGCAAGAGATGAAGGTCTCTCTAAATGGAATTTAGGTGATGAAAAGACAAAATATTAAAAAGCTTAAAGAAATATTCAAAAACTTTAATACAAAATTCGAGAACCAGACCAAATGACTAGCAAAGAAAAATGTCAGAAAAAAAAATCTTAGATCAAATGATAGTAGAATAATTGAAAAATGTTACAAAATATAGAAAATATTGGGGGGTGGGAGGGTTGCAAACAAAAATATTTGAGATTTGTAGTGAAACAGTTAAATAAAGTTAGTGGGCTGGTTTTTGATGCAGGCTGTTGACAATTATTGCCACTACCTGGAAAACCTGCTGGGAGGGTACCTAGTCAAAGTCTCAGCACCATTCCTGTACTGGTCGGCTGCTGTGTCCCCTTGATAGGTTGGTTTTGGGCAGTGCAGATCTGTGCTCGCTACATGTTAGTTTTTCTTAATTGGCTTTCCAATTCTGGGCAGGTAGACCAAATATGGTCCCTGCACATTTGGACTGTTAATTGGGAGACAAAGGTATCTAGAAGGGTCTTGACATGGCTCAGCTGTGGGTCAAGAATTGTATTGTTTAATGGACTTGAGCCTTGGACCTCACTGCCTGTTGTGGTGTTTGGTGCAATGCTGGACTTGTCCATCTATTCAGCTGAAGCAATTGGGTCTTCACTTTGGGGCCCCAGGGGTGGGATCATTGGGTGATGAATAGCTTCTCAGCAGCTGGGCCATGAAGATCCATGTATAGAGATACTCATGTTCAGATACACATTAATCAGTATTATAGCAACCCTTTTATGGATATAATTGTTATCAAGCATATGTACTTTATATAATCAATAATTGTTTTACCTTGTTTGTTACATTGAACACTTTGTAATTCTCAATGGGTAAGAGTACCCCAACATTTTTGTAATCTTTTTACTAATAAAGGTTACTTTTGAAAGTTGAATAAAGTGACCTATAAAGAATTTTGAATTAAATGCCCTCCTAACCCCAACATAATAGTATAGTTAATATAATCTTGAGTGTGAAAAGAAAATTTGATAATTTAATATTATTTATAATAATTTTTTTAAGTTGATAAATATTTATTTTTATACAGCACAGTATTTATTGTAACATATATGAAAATAAATCAATTTTCACACACGGATTGTTTTAATATAAATTGGCACACACTCATCTGTAAGCGAAGATTTCAAAGAACAAAAGTTTGTTAAATAGCATTTTAAAAATCAGGCATATAATAGGCTCAATCCTAAATAATGCACAGCAAAGGCAAAGGTTGGTTTATATGCAAATAAGCATGAAAGACAAGTGAATTCTCTTGTTCTTTGACATCTTTGCTTACAGGTGAGTGCATGTTAATTCATAATAAAACATCACATGGGGGTGAAAATTGATTTACTTCCAAATATATTGCAATATATTTAAATTTAAAAAATTCTATCACATTTTTTTCTTTATAAATCTAATTATTTTATTAATGACTTTTAGAATAGCATTTATGTTGAGTAATTTGTTGGAAATCAGATTGGTGATTCTAAAAAGTTTCTTGGCAAGGGTACGACAATAAAGCATTAAAAAAACTTTATTATTATCATTGTCACTATAATAAATATGTTCAAGATACATTCATTTTGATATTACAAAAAATATGAGTTAAATTTGAGGTAGAGTAACTGGGTAATACTAATATAACATTGATATTATAATACACCAATGCGATACCAACAATACTTCAAAGTAATTACATATATAGTTAATTCATTTGTTGGACATATCTATATTTGAGGCTCAAATTCAGTCACACAGTTCCAGATAACAGAATTTCATTGAAAGTGTAATATCCGCACTTACGACTGTGCCAAGGTTATAACTGCAAGTCATACTGTGCGGTCAGCAAATAACGTTATACAATTCCCACGCTGTCCTTTTCCAACGAAGCTTTCCAACGAATTGGTCTGCCATGAAGCTCTCCAAACGAATTGGTCTGCAACGAAGCTCTCCAATGAATTGGTCTGCAACGAAGCTCAGCCACGGATGCTCTCCCATGAATGGTCTGCACCGACTGCTCTCCAATGAATGGTCTGCAAGCGGATGCTCTCCAAATGCATGGTCTGCAACTTGCTACTGCCTGACTGCTCTCTACTGCTGTCTATATTACACTGCTTAGTTATTACCCAGTGTTCCTATCGCTCTCTGACAACTGCAACAATCAATCAATGCACTGACCAATAGAGTAACGTATCTTATCCAGAAATATTTGTAATCAGCAAATATTTCTAGGAATTGTCGATCGCCATCACGTCAATGCACTAATTAAATTCCTCAGCTATCAGAGCGCAATCTAAAAACAGCCTTATGAATAAATTCTAGTTTTTCTGGAGTGCACAAAAATGTCTACCATTTTTACAAACACTACAGAAAGGTTATGATTTTTTTTTTCCATGGTGCTAAACCAAAGCCAAATGATAAATAAAGATCTAGTTATTCTCAGCTCGAGGATAAGCAAAGAAAAAAATCAACATGTAATTGAAGAGCTGGAGAATAGTATCTAAGCTGGTCCTTTATACAGGTATTTTGGAGATGTTTTAGTCCTACAGTGGGCTACATTTAAGGCTGTTTACCAACTACTTATAAAACTAATAATTGTCTTAACTATTTTTTTATGTCTGTATAATTGAATGAATGACATTCTTTGCCAAAATTTGACAATTTCAAAAATTTGAAAATGGCAACACATCAGTGTATAGCCACTCCTAAATACATCCGGCCATTCTGATTCCAGAAAAAAAAAACCGAAAAAATAAAAGATCAAAAATGAGTTTTATAATGACTGTATATTGAGAATCACAAGGATATCCACATAATCCCATATCGGAAATTCGGTCTCTTAGAATGCTGAATTCTAAATTTTTTCCAACAAAATTTCAAACTTCACATACTTGCTCAACACCTGAATAATCACCTCATTAGCCTAAAGCTGAATGCATTTGTTAATCTTTATAATAAGTCGCTATAGATGTCCTCGTTATAATTTTTTTTTTAAACGATCTTAGTATTTGCAATTATGTTTTTTTTTTTTAAAATAATAATCGAATTTTAAACTTTTATAAACAGTTTCAATTTTAATTTCCAATTATAAGACAATAAAGCTTGTATCCTCATTTCATGTCTGCTGTTTACAAATGCACAAAAAAGCAATAATATTATTTTAAACTTATAATCATACTTTCAAAATGTCATAATTTCAGAACAAAAAATTCATGAGATAAAAGTACGAGTCGCATCCAAGCATGACCTGAATTTAAAATAACTATTATCTTTAAACATAAATAACTTCTTTTTTTTTTTTATTGATAATAAAACTCATTTTCATTTAAAACTATAAAACCGTTCTTATGGATCTATGAAGGAGTTTATGACTCATTTTATTATCGTGTGTGTGTGTCCTTTTCACTCATTCATAGGTTGTTTTATGGATAGATTTTTCACATGAGTAAATTCGTAAGGAAAGTTTCAAAAATGCCAAAAAAAATTGCATGCAGTCGTATACACACACACACACACACACATATTTTAAATTCTCTTTCTAATGAAATATCAAAATAACTTAGCAATAGGTCACTGAGACCTAAGAAAAACACTTGATCATTGACGATGATAATGCAACATTAAATATTAAATTGATGGGACTTACCGGTAAACTTTAATGAACTCTTTGTGCGCTTAAAAACATTAAAAAGAACGTATATAAATAATACATATCGAGATATAAATGCAGATAGAACCCAACACACTGTCTAAATTGAATTAAACATTTTTAAGTGTGTTTGAATCTCCGGCTGAAAGTTTAGCTAGAATAAATGTAAAATGGTTGTCAAGTATGAGTGAAATGATTGAGAAATATGTGTGTGCAATTCCTCAGCTTCTCAATACATAAAAATAAGTCTGGGTAAATAACCATCATCTTGTGTTTATTAGTTCCATAACCTTACAATAAATCGCTTTGGAGAAGAATGAATTGAATACATTACTACTTCTATTTACGAAATTAAAGATACAGTAATTTGAGAAGAATGAAAAAAAAATCAATGGCTTACTCAATTATTAGACCTAAATTCTAATCTAATTTGTTCCACTTTAAAAATATCCACAACAATAACCATGTTGACCATATCACTTTTCAACTGAGCTTAATAAAATTATACAAGCCTTTCATTTCTGTAAGTTTACTTAAATATTATCTTATGTAACTGAAATCTACAATGCTGCCTTAACTTATTTAAGTTTAAAAAGTTAACAGGGTAATAAATAATTAAAAAAGATCAAATAAAGAGGCAACATGGAATCATGATTGCACATCTGTCTACTATGATCATGACTTGGGCTTTAAATCCATGTCATGTGTGCATTGATATTTTTTTTTAGGTTTTAAGTCTTAATTTTTTTTTTCAAGTTAATGGCTCATGGCCAACACAGCCAGCTAACCAAAAATGATTAGTAAATGAATATCTAGTTATTCTTAATGAAAAGATTAAAGACTCCTGTGAATCTTGATTGAGCAGATATCAATGCATTGAATGTAAAAATTACAAAAAATAAAGTAATTATAATATAATGCAGTATTCTCTATAAGTGATGGAGGTATTATACTTCTGTGGGTACCGAATATTATTTTTTAAGGTCATGTTTCTTGGTAATCAGCATGTGGTGAGTATATTAAATTCATATGTTTATACTACCACTAAAAATACTTTAAATGTCACTAATATATGCTAATTGACCAATTTTACTTCAATAGAAATCACATGATCATCATTTCTTATGTTTGCAATATGTATAGAGAGTTTTGCCTGTTTCAATAGAATTCTTTGGATAAATTTATAGGTGGATTTATATTCAAATAATTATCAGGAAGACAAAAATAAGAAGACCAACCTCTTTTCAAAAGTGATAAATTAGATTATAGAATTGGTTGACAACTTCTGTATCCTAGAATCACTCATCAAAGATTTATCATAAACTCATATTAGGAATAACTGCAATGAAAATCTGAAAAAAGATTTTTTACTTATATGAACATTTATAATTAAAATTGGAATTATATAGGTTAAGATCTTTTTAGTAACTTCCTACGATTGTAAAAACTATACAATGAAAAATGGAGAAACTGACTCATTACAAAATTTAATAATATTTGGAAAGTTTAGTGGTGAATGAAAGAGAGTGATAAGAAATAAAATGGTGAGACTTTATCATCATAATAATGAACATCCTTCCAAACAAATTCTGAAACATATTATTTGTGTAATTCCAAAAGTCAATGGTGATTTGATGACACCTAGTAAGTAGTATTATGTTCAAACTTAACAATGATTAAAAAAATAAATTACTTTTGATGTATAGGTATCTCCTTACAAGACATCTTTATGGTCATTTATTATTGTTAAATTAACACACCAACATACATACATATTAAGCATATGTTTTGATATGATTGGGTAGGCATTTACTGTAAATTGAATTAATAAACTAAAATGTGTAGTGCTATAAAAAATAACTTTATGGATATATGTGTGTATATGATAATGTTAAAATAAATAAAGTTCTATTACATAAAATAATTCCCATACAACACTTACATAATTGTTCACTTAATTTAAATTGTGTAGGCAAATTAACTACTTATATGCAAAACACACACACACATACACACTAAAAAACAGCACACATAGAGTAAGCATATCTATTTATCCATCCATCTATCTATCTATCTATCTATCTATCTATCTATCTATCTATCTATCTATCTATCTATCTATCTATCTATCTATCTATCTGTCCGTCCGTCCGTCCGTCCGTCCATCATCCATCCATCCATCCATCCATCCATCCATCCATCCATCCATCCATCCATCCATCCATCCATCCATCCATCCATCCATCCATCCATCCATCCATCCATCCATCCATCCATCCATCCATCCATCCATCCATCCATCCATCCATCCATCCATCCATCCATCCATCCATCCATCCATCCATCCATCCATCCATCCATCCATCCATCCATCCATCCATCCATCCATCCATCCATCCATCCATCCATCCATCCATCCATCCATCCATCCATCCATCTATCTATCTATCTATCTATCTATCTATCTATCTATCTATCTATCTATCTATCTATCTATCTATCTATCTATCTATCTATCTATCTATCTATCTATCTATCTATCTATCTATCTATCTATCTATCTATCTATCTATCTATCTATCTTATTTATGAGTATAATAAACTCATGATTATTTTTATTGCTGATGTTTATTTAACTGTGACCTGGTTGCCATTCATATATCCCCAGCATACACAGCATAAACTCATATTAACTATTTTTAAGTTTGTATAATAAGTTCATCCCATTTTAACTTTATAATGCTTTATATTATTTAATGTATGCATATTCTGTGAATAGATGAGAGTACTTCCAGAAATGATATCGACCTTTTGTCTTCTTTGAGACAATTTGGAGTTGAGAATCAGATAAAAGAGTAGATATTTTTTAAAGTAGTTGAATGTTTTTAAGAGAGCTTAGACATAACTAGAGATAAAACAAGAATGGAAAACTCTTTAGACTATCATTGCTTGTAAATTAACAAGCCTAGTGAAAAATATCTGCTTCTTTGCTGGCTTCTGAAGAAACTTTTGCCATGAAGTAAGATATTTATGAAGGCTGGTATAATTTATTGGTGTTTATTTTCTCCTACTGTAAGATTCTTCATGGCTTAATGCAGTGGTAAAATAAGTACTCAAGAGCTAAAGCTTCACAGACACACTTCAGTTCTGCTGTTGAGCTCAAATGTTAAATGAATTCCAACGACCATTTGATTACTTATTGTGAATATTTATTTTTCTAAATATATATACATGTGAATATTTTTCTTGGATTTTTTTTATTTATTAAAGTTAGCCCTTAATATAATATTGCAAATAGCAGCATAGGCCGTGCTTTGATTTCTTGTGCTTATTATCTTTTGCTTGTTCGACTTATACTTTCTCATTTAAATTATTTATTGTTTTGTTTTTTAATAATTTTATCTTTAAATGTACAAATAAGTTGTCAAGCATTGTTAGCCAAGAGGTCAGCACAGCCGCCTTTGCAAGCAAACAGTTGGTTGCAGATGGTTGTTGCGGGTTCGCCTCCCGGCCGATGCTATGACATATGGGAAAAAAATGTACAAATAAGTTGCAGTAAAGTTTGATTAATTTGTTGTTTTTTCTTTCAAAAAAAAAAAATTACCACTAAAAAAAGGCCAAGACATCACTTTTCCATTAAATAATGCAAATGTATTATTTCCAAATTTTTTTTATCTATGCATAAATGTATAAAATAATATGTAAGTTATTTGTTTTTATCAGTGCATCCAAAAGCTCACTACATCCCTCTCAGGAAAGGTGGGACAAGTTCCCCCATCTATTTTTAATACATTATAGATGGATGCTCTATCACTGCATGATAATATTCACTATAAGTTGTTTTTTATTATTTTTATCAGTATATCATTCACCTTTAGCTCAAACCTATCCCAACCATTCACCAGTCCAGAGGTATATGTTTTATAAGATGTGGGAAGTTGATCTGACTTCTAGGCTGATGAATGGTTGTGATGGGATTGAGCTAAAGATGAATGTTTTTAAATACCAATTTTCACCTAAATATAACTTCATATCTTTCAAATCTTTGTTATTTTAAGTACATAAAAGCTTCACCATTCTTGAAAATGCTTCATACTACATTGTAAGATTCTTAATTTTATATATACTGTATATTTGTGTTTTTTTTACTTGTAATAAGCTATTAACAATCTTTTGCATAAATATATACATATCAAAAGCTTTACATTCTTTAAATAAACAATTCTCTTAAATGTAAACACCACTTAATTGAACTATTCAAAGAAAATAATTTTCAATGAATCAATAACAAGGACTTTACTAAAACTTTTTTCAAGTTCAATGCTTAATTTTTTTAAAAAATCTATCATTTATATTCTGGGCTATCAGGTTGAGTGTGGAGGTCACAAAGGTCCACCATCATTAGAGTGCCATGTCATCATGATAATAAAATTTATACATAAATGAAAATATTCTATTGTTAGAAACACTGATTTTTAATATTTTTTAATAAAATATGAGGATTATTATTTTTATTTAGCTTTGTGATGTAAGCTCGAAACATACTAAAATACATATTATATACCTACTCTTCCAATAGAAGGGTACTAAAGTGCCTTGATCATTAATAAAATTTATATATGAATGAAAATGTTTAGATTTCCAAATAATTCTACTGTTAGAAATATGTTCTGTATGAAAATATTTTAAATTTAAATATGAGAAGATTACTTTTTAACTTAGTCTTGAGATAATTGCTCAAAATATACTACAATGCAAATTATATACTCTACTACTACACTAAACCCAAGATACCATGCCACTGTGATAATTAACAAAATTTATAAATAAATAAAAATGTGTAGATTCCCAAATCACTTTTATTTAAATATTCTAGTTTATATTAAAAAATAACACCTTACTATTAATAATTTATTTAAAAATAAACAATTAAAAAATATTGCCTTATAATAATTAAAGTAATTTTTCAGTAGTCATATAGTTAGATAATTACTGTTATCACTTTTGTTATATAAGCATCAGTATGCTGTATTTGCTATAACAATAATAAAGTGCCAAGTGTCAGATTTTGAAAGTGGAATCATAGGTCGATTTCAATGCTTTCTGGGAAAAATACTGATCTTATTTAATGCTGACATTATTTTTTTACATGTTTTACTAATCTCCTTTTTCTTAGCAAAAGTTATGAACATAAAAAAATTAGTTGAAAATTCTATTAATCAGGTAGGTAATATTTACTGAGGCTATAACCTCGATAATATGCGTATAAAATGCGATAGTGCATAGCGTAAGCTTGTGGTTAAAACACCTATAGAGGTCCCTACTATCGCATTTTATACGCATATTATCGAGGTTATAGCCTCAGTAAATATTACTTATGTAATCAATGTGCGTTTAATAAATTTATAATTACAACATTAATCAGGTAGTTAAATAAGGATTTTCTTAAATACGAATTTAGTTGCAAGTTTTTAAAATCATATTAATGTTATTTTAAATATGGAGGGAAAATTCTAAAAATGATGTATAAATAATTTGTTCCGTTGAATCTTTACCTTTATTAAATAAAACAACTACATCACACAAATGTAATCACAAAGAATATTAATTCCAAAAAATTTGGAGTAAACGACAGTTAATGAAGTATATAACACAAATGAATTTTTGATGCAGAGTTACCTTGTCAAGGGCAATAGTTACAACTTTTTTTTTTTTTTTTTAAAAAAAACCTGTTACATACTTCATTAAGTGCTGTTTACCTTTATATTTTTGGGATTAACAGTCTTTGTGATTACATTTCTGTGGTGAGTGTTTTTGTTTTGTTTTGCTTATTTGGTGATTTACTGTATGTAGTATTTTTTTTTAAAAATTTGTACCTATTGCCTTTGTGCTCAGCATATATGTCATATACTACACTACATATATTTTTAGTTTTCATTTACAAATTTCATTCCATGAGATACTTGAACAAAATTGCATCTCACCCACTTACGAGCCCTGTCTGCATTCTAAAATATTACTATTGTTGGTATAAATGATTTTAAAATGATTTAGTAATTTGACAAAATGAAACACACCGAGATGTATTTGATACCTTCAAAATTACTTTTATTTGGTAAAAACTAGTAAGATCAAAACAGGCAAAACTCTCCATACAGTGGTGCCACTCAGTGCCAACTAGAGTAATCAATGGATGCCAGAAGTCTTGTGCATAAAATCCCCATCTAGTGCCTCCTCATCCAATATCCCCAGACTAGTTTCTGGCTTATGGTTTTCATCAGTGAGGAGCTTTGTATCTGAGAGCCCTGCACCTAGATCTTAGGATCTAATGCAATACTCCAGCAGCCACCTTTTATCTCTGCTTAACTACAAAACTATGAGAATGAAATTGAAAACACAATAATGTTTTCAATCTAAGCTCAATAGCTTATATAGTCATATGGGTCTGAACCCATAACAGTAATGTGCTAGCATAAGAAATAGTGATCATGTGATGTTTAGTAGTAAGATCAAACTGTTTGTGTTAATTTATTTAAATACCACAATTTTAATCTCTGTACATCTAAAAGATTTGATTGATTACAAGTGTTAGTATACTAATAAAACATCACATAACAATGACCTTTGCTTATACCTTGTTATTCAATAGCATAATCTATTTATGCCATCTGGCATCTATTGGTTACTAACTAGAAGACATATATGTCTTATTGTAAAGCAAGAAACTATATAAAACTAAAAAGTAGGGGGAAAAAAAGATTGAAAAGAAATAATTTTCTGTTCACATAAATTTATTTAAAAAAGATGCGCTAAAAAGTAAACTATGTATTTTCTTTTACTTTTTCATAGTACTTTTAATATTATGTGACCAAAAAAAAAAAAAATGTGTCCTCAGATTCAAACAATTTTTACCATCAAAAGTTTATTTTACACTTCTTTTCATTGCATTGTTAAATAATATTTTATGACCTGTATTCAGCTCATGAATATACAAAGCTGAGTTATGATATCAATTTTTAACTCTACTCTTATGAACTTTAACTCTTTCATTAAGATTTATTTTACTCTGACCGATATAAATTTTAGGACACTGCAAAGAATCTTGTAAACTACCCCAGGAATAGATTTGCTATCAATTGACTGTTTTAAAAGAAAATAAATGTAGCCATTTTGCATTATTAAAAATAAGAGTGATTAAAAAAAAAGTTTCTTAAAAATTAAATAATTGGAAATATTCTATTTTAAATTCTCATCCTGGTAAACAAATAAAATTTAATTTAATTGAAATCATAAAAATTATAGAAAATAATTTTTTTAAAAGATAGGTCTATTTATTAAAATTATTATCCTAGTGAATTTTTGGCTACTAACTCTTTCTTTAACTTGAAATCTCCTAAAATTAATTTTCCTTTAAGATGTATTTTTGATTTTACAGGGGGCATTGCTGATAAAATTTCTCATAAATTTATTAAAAGTATAATTTAGGTCAATTTTGTGTATCTTTTTCTTTTGAGACATATGATAAAATTAATGTATTTATTTTAGAAAGTTACTGTGTTTTTGGGTACTTTAGATATTAAAAACATATATCAATTAGTTGATAAGATAAAAAGTATTAATGTGTTTCTTACTGTTTTAAAAAAATGTGGATATTTTTCTGCAGATGATTATTCATGGTTTGCTGTTGTTATTAGGAAGATTCTATGTATTTTGTGTGTAATGATGTGTTTTATAAAACTAAAGAGGGATGGGTTGCTGGCTATCTTATTTCTCCTTTAAAGTGGTATGTCAATATTAATTTTTAGAGTTATGTTTTAATATTTTTTCTGTTTCTTTAAAATTATTTGTTAGATATGTTGACGATTGTTTTTTATACAGAAAGATAAATTGAATCATTTTTTTGGTAGATTGAATGCTTTTTATTCTAATATTCAAATTTATTATTAAGAAAGTTGGTAATGTTTTATTTTATTGTCATTTTATTAAAGCAAAAGATTTAAGAAATATAATAAAGACAGACCCTTTACTCATAAGAAACTTTATTGAATTATTATTATAGGAATAGTAATTTGTGTCTGGCTATATTGAGTTAGGATATAAACATGAATTTATTAGATATTTAATAAAAATATCTACAAATCAGTTAATAGTAAAGATTCAATTATTAGTGAGAATAAATAGTTTATTTCTTTACCATATAAGTCATTGATTTGTAAATTTGATTTATAACAATAATTTTTTTTGGGGTAGTATGAAAGTAACCTGGAAGAAAGGTCTGAATTTAAATTCATTATTAAATGATTCATAGTCAATTAATAACAAATCTATTCCTGGGATAGTTTATAAGATTCCTTACAGTTGTCATAAAATTTATATAGATCAAAGTAAATTAAGTCTTAGTGAAAGAATTAAAATTCATAAGAGTAGAGTTAAAAATAAATGTAATAACTCAGCTTTGTATATCCATGAACTGAATACAGGTTATAAACTATTATTTAACAATGTAGAGGTTATCATTTATGAAAAAAGTGAATTGAAAAGATGAGTAAAAGAAACTTTGATGATAAAATTTTTTGCATCTGAGGTCATCAATCTCATGAAGACTTATTTCCTTTAATGTTAATGGAAGTTGGGTGTTGAAGTGAATAATGGGAATATTTTGTTATATATATATGTTGTATGTTTTGTTGAATTTCACTTAAAAAGGTCTATTTGTTAATAGATTAAACCATGGTTGTGAAAGAATTTTAATAAAATTTATTTTTTATTAGTATTGTAATGTTATATGAATTTCAATTTTATAAATATATTGTTATGCCTATATATCAAAAAATATTTTGATTACCTTTAATCTGAATTAACAGGCACTATTTTCATATTAAAAAAAACAACTATTAAATAGTGAATCTATTGCACTGCCATCTATGATTGTCTTGCTGCATACATTTCAAAAGTCATATTTTACTTTTTTTTTTTTATTCTTGGTTGTGTTTAAAGGCCACATAAGCTTCAAATTTAAGAAATTGAATCCATATCAATTTACATGAATAAAAAAATTTAACAGTAAATCAGCATCAGTATGGTTTAGAAAGAAACATAAACTGACTGCAGAAACCTTTGATAATTTAGAAAATAAGTCATACATCAGAACAAAACATCATATGATTCCTATAGATTACTTAGTTACTATACAAACTTGTTTCTAAACTTGTAGTTACTATACAAACTTGTTTCAAACTTTTTTTTAAGAAGAATCAATAAATGTCTTGAAAGCAATACTCATTGAAATGATCAAATGATGACTGATGAAAGTTTCATTATTTTTATTCTTGTTCAATGCTTTGGCTGTAAATAGCTTGACATTTATTTAACAAACAGTAATTGGGTACAGAAAGGAATTTGCTGTTAACTGAAAGGAAACCCTTGGATTCCTCTTAGAGACATTTAAGGAAACAAGCAGGGAAATTTTCTAATGCTCACTCCATATGTTCTTGTCATTGCATTGTTACTACTATGTGATTATTCATGCAGTATACGAACATGGATGGGGTAATCACCAATATGCATTAGCCAGTGTGGTGAGTTTATTGGCTTTTTACCTCCGAGTTTAAAATCAAGAAACACCAAGGTCTTTCTTCTCTGTTGCCTGATAAGGCAGAATAAATGTTTGTGTGAATGAAAAAAAATTCTAATAGATATATACAATCAGTTGATTGCAAACTCAGGCTGCCATTTTATGACAACTTTTTATTTAGGTACTTAACAACTGCAGATCACTTTCAAATGAAGGAAGATTGCAAGAATTGAAAGAAGAACTGTCTCATATTAAATGGAATATTATTGGACTTTGTGAAGTCAGAAGAAAATGTGACAAAACAATTGATTTAAAAAATAAAAGCACAAATATTAGATATAAGTGAAATAGGATTCTTTATAAGTAAAAAGAGAAAGAACAACATTGTGGAGATTGAAGATGTATTAGACAGAATGGCAAGATTAATTATTCAACATAATAGCAGATACCAATAATTCAGGTTTATACCCCAACAATTTCTCATA
Organism: Epiperipatus broadwayi; assembly: GCA_028023455.1. NCBI lineage: Eukaryota > Metazoa > Onychophora > Udeonychophora > Euonychophora > Peripatidae > Epiperipatus > Epiperipatus broadwayi. The sequence continues at coordinate 18,665,237 of JAQFVV010012399.1, read as the reverse complement.
GTGATGAAGTAGTAGATTTTTATATGGATGTATAAAAGGCTTTTGATCAGAATGAACATTTTAAAATTGTTATGGGAGACTTTAATGCTAGAATTGATAAACAAATGATAGTGCTGTAGATAAATCTGGTTAGGACATAGACTTGTGGAATTTGCGCAGAAAAAGAAAAACTTTATATTATGAATTGTTTTTTTGAGAAAAATGTTAAAAGAAAATAGCCATGGAAGCATCCAAAATGATGATACAGCAGATTGTAATGACCTTAATAAATTCATCATAGGAAATGATCATTAATTAGTAAAATGTAAGATATGTGGTAATGCAAAACTAGAGAGACAAAAATTATTAAAAAAAACAATATCTACAGTTGATATTTCTAATCTTCAGAAACATTTTAATCCTAAATTAGAACTTGCAAATTGTTTTCAAGTATTAGTAGATTTTAAACATGATTCAGATTTGAATGAAATTTATAGGAAAATAAGTGGTATACTTTTGAAACCTACAACAAAGATAGCTGGTAAAAAAAAATCAGCAGTTGACCAATAAAATTTTTACTGAGACTACAGAATTTATGAAAAAAAGGAAGATATATAAAAATGATGCATTAAGAAGGATTAAATGTCTTGAATTTTATAAAATGGTGCAAAAAAGGGTTGATATTGATACTAGGGAATTTACAGTGAGAAAGTTGAATATCTTATATTTTAGTAAAATGGTACAAAAAACAGTTTATAATGATATAATGATATAAGAAACTATAAATATAAACTAGAAAGGAAATCTATAGAAGAGAATAAAAGTCTTAAGAGTGTAAAACAACATTTTGGTATTTGTACATATATCTGCAAAAAAGAAAAAAAGATGGAACTATTACTAAAAAGAAAGATAACATCATGAAATAGGTAGATGAGTTCTATCAAGAATTATATAGTTATAAAGAACAAGATCCTCTTACAACAATTATATTTCCTGAATTGCCCAAAATTGTAAATAAAGAAGTGTGGTATTCAATTAAATTTATGAAGAAAAAGAAAAGCTCCATGTAAAAATGGATTATAAATAATATCTTAAAAGAAATAGGTGAAGAAATAGAATTTTTTTTGGCAAAATTATATATCAAATGCCTAAATGATAAAGATGTATCAGATGATTGGAAGAATGCAGTAGTAATATTAATATTTTAAAAAGGTAATAAAGAAAATATTAGAAATTACTGACCTATCAATCTTTTATCAGTTTTATATAAAATTTTTACCAATATAATTACAACTCATCTACAGAGAACATTGGATTTCAACCAACCAAAAGAACAAGCTGGATTTAAAAGTGATTTTAGTACAATGAATCATATCCAAATATTGAGAAAAGTTATAGAAAGGACCAATGAATATGAATTGCCATTATGCTTTGGATTTTTAGATTATTAATAGACATTGGACTCTGTAAGCATTTCTTCAGTGATTAAAGCACTGAATCAAGATATAGACTATGGATATTGTCATATTCTGAAGAATATTTATAAAAAAGCAACAGCAATGATACTAGGAAGGTTAACATTGAGATGGAGTGTAAAACAGGGTGATTCATATCTCCAAAATCTTTTAAAGCAGTACTACAAGAAGCATTTTGTGGATTAAAATGGAAAACTAAAGGACTAAATAGAGACTATTTATGTTATTTAGATTTTTCAGATGATGTAGTTGTTTTTGCAAACAATGCTTCAGAGATTCAGGAAATGTTGCAAGAGTTATTAGATGAAAGTAAGAAAGCAGGACTAAAGGTAAATGTTAAAATGTTCAATGAATTTTTTCAAAAGATGAAAATAAAGATTATGTTGAGTTAGAAGAAGTTAACAACTACAAATACCTTGGTCAGATTATTATTACAGATGGAAACATAATGAATAAAATTAATCATAAAATTAAATTTGGTTGGAATGCTTTGGAAGAAATAACTTAATATTAAAAGGAAATATCCCTATGTGTTTGATAAAAAAAAAGATTTTTAATAAATGCGTTTTACCAGTTCTTACTTATGGATCTGAGACTTGGACACTTTGTAGAATAGGAATACAGAGACTTCTCAGGCCACTCAAAGAAGTATGGAGAGATGCATGTTAGGAGTAACAAGAAGAGATCAAAAATACAATACATGGGTAAGAAAACAAATAGGTATTACTGACACTGTTGAAAGAATTAAAAGACTGAAGTGGAGTTGGGTTGGAATTATTGCTGTAAGAGATGATGATAGATGAATAATTGAAATCTTAAACTGGGTTTCAAGAGATTGTAAAAGACCTAGAAAGAGACCTCATGTGAGATGGGTGATTGAAATAAGAAAGTATGCAAAGGTGATGTGATGTGGAGAAGAGAGGTTAGAGATTGTAGAATATATTAACCTTGGAGATATCTTCATCCTGCAGTAGATTGATAATGATTGATGATGAACTACAATAGTTATGGACAAAATACCTTTTTTTTTGCATTCTAACTAGCTTGGAATTTTCAAAAAAAATGTTAAGCTTTACTTAGATTCAGGGTTTGATTTATATACTTGTCAAGCAAATAAGCTATCCATTATCCCACAAGGCTTTTCACATTGATATTTAAAAATTTACTATTGATTTATACATATAATAAATAAATGGTTCAAGCCACAGAGAAAATAACATTTGTTCTACATATCATAACTTTTCGCCTTATTTGAGAACTGATGGCATCTAAGGAATTATAAAATAATCATTAAACAATCGATATTAGAGAAGTAATACAATAGCAGGATTTAAAAAATTCTTATGCTAGAATTGTAAGGAATTGTTAAACTAGAACAGGACCTAGTTTTAAACAGATGGACAAACCGATTTATATAATTTCACTATCGCTATAAATGATTGTTTACATGTTTTTTTTTTTTTTTAAATTAATTTAATTACAATAGGTAAATCAGTCTATAAAATATTCGGAAGCAAGGAAAATTTTTTCTCTCCAATAGCCCTTCATAGAAAAATAAGGGAAAACATTATTTTCATCTAGCTTAAATGATGTGGTATAATCTACAGCTCAAAATCTGTGATGCATGGCTCCAATTCTCTCAATCCTGATGCTCAAACTCTTTATGAACTTCTGAGCAATAGCCAATTCACTACACGCATGTGCGTGCATATTAATAGCAAAAACATTTCTTATTCTAATCATATCAACAAAAATAAAGTACTATTTAACAAAACTTAAATTTTGAAAAGAAATGTTAATAAAGTTAAGTATTATCGGATTATTTTGACCAAATTTGCCTAGTTTAACAAAACCTTTATTGTTGTTGTCTTGTATACTTTTTCAATCCAATTTCTGATTGAAAGTAATTATATGTTTGTACACGAACAAGACACAAATAGATTGTGTATACTGGATGTTACATATATTGCCCAAAAGCAAGTTCTAATAACCCTGCAATATTTGAATACAAGTATAATTTATATAGTTGGAGTTTAGATGTAATTATAGGGAATTTGAACATAAACTTTCAAGCTCCCTTCAGCTATCTAACTCTATCTCATAGAACCAATACATATGACCACACACATGTGAAAAAGATATGTTGAACCCACACTCATCAGTTGGTCCAGATTATCATCTCCCACACACATATAATCAGTGCTCAGTTTAAGACAGCAGATCTTTAAACTTTAATGGGTAGGCTTCAATCTACACCCTTCAACTCTTCAGCCATCCATATCATTGAAAATCTGATGATGGAATGCCCAAATCCCTTGCTCATGCCAATAAAATATTATAAGCAAATAATAATAGTTTATTATCACTAATGCACTTGCCACCATTAATTAGGCAAATTTACCATTTCATTAAAGTGGCTTAATGTAATAAACAAGGCAAAACTCTCACTATACAGTAATGCCACCCTGTGCCAACCAGAGTAATCAATGGATGCCAGAAGGCTTAAAATTCCTACCCAATGCCTACTCATCCAATATTCCTGGCTTCTGGTTGGCACAGGGGTTTGCCTTGTTTATAAACAATTATGTGCTAGTATAAGAGATAGTGATCATGTGATGATGCTTAGTGGTTTAATGTACTTACTGTCTTATAGTCCAAAGTTAAAAGAGCTCCAACATGAGAATTTAAATTTATCTAAAGTAAATCACATAAATTGTGCTAATATTCACATTTTGATGGTTTAAAAACAATTTTGAAGCTGCATAATTTGATGCAGTTGTAAATTGGCAGACTATGGATCTGAAGATTCATGGGTTGTTGTTCAGCGGACACTTCTGATGCTCAAACTTCTTATGAATTATTAAGCATTAAATCATTTGATTACATATTAACAGCATTACAATGTGCTGGATTTTCTTTGTAAACCCTTTTAACTGCTTCATTAAAATATTAAATCTTAAAACATCACATGATCACTATCTTCCATGCTTGCTCATAACTGTTGTTAAAATAGGAAAAACTCTCTCCATATAGCAGTGCCACTCTAAGCAAGACAGAGTAATCAATGGATGCCAGAAGGCTTGTGCATAAAATCCCTATCTAGTGCCTACTCATCCAATATTCCCAAACTAGTTTCTGGCTTATGGCCTTCATCAGTGAGGAGCCTTTGATCTGAGAGCACTGCACCTAGGTCTTGCTTAGAGTGGCACTACTGTATGGAGAGAGTTTTGCCTATTTTCATTAAAATATTAATGTAAAGTATCTCAAACTACCACATAATTTTTTACTTCAGCTAATAACAGCAACTATCTTTGACAGATGCAGCTAGGTATAAGCAGATGGCAGTCAGATTCCTAGTTCTATGCTTTTTATTCAGACTAGCCAAAAAAAAGTGTATATCCAAATAACTTTTGAACACACTTTAGGTTACTCAAGCTATTAGTCAATGCTTTATTTTGAAATAAAACAATCAGTTTTTCAAATTTCTATTCTTTTCATTAAATTTGATAGCACAAACTCTATTTGATAGTTACATTTTTAACCCTATAAGTTTTCTTATCCGAATAAATATAAAATACAGTAGTTGGAAATCGGTCAAATGAGTTGAAGTTATTCGGTGCTCTAACTCAATTTTATTTACATTGATTGCACTAGGAAATCAATAAATGTTCCTATTATTAAAATTTATTTAATACTTGACAATGCAGCAGTAAAGAAAATGAGATCTAAAGAATTCTGAATCTAAACTCAATCTATCACTAAATGTCACATGACATTATTTTTATAAAGGATCTATAAAATACGGGCTACAATATCAATAAAATGTATAGTATCATCGATAGATTCTATGACAAAATGAAAATCCACTGCAGTCTAAATCTAAAGAGACTATGAAATGAATAAGCTTACTATATGCAAAAATTTCTAGAAAATTAAAAACAATCTGTTCAGAGAAATTTAATATAAGCTTTCATTCTTCCCCAGCTTTAAATAACCTACAGAACAATTGGAAAGATAAATTGTCCACCAAACTGACTCATCAAATTGTTTACAAAATCTTTTACAATCAAGTCAACTGCCAATTTACCTATTACAGTGAATCAAAAGCCAATCTATGAAAAAGATTGGCGCAACACAACTATCTCTATAATAGAGCTAAAAGTAATAATAAATACTCTTCAATTTTCACTGAACATGAACAACACTCAAGCCATAAATTTGATATATCTAAAGCAAGAATTGTTTGTACTGAGAAAGAGAAAAATTAAAGAGGCTTGACCATAGCCAAAAATCAATTCAAGATAGATAAAAGACATAAATACACTATCTTAAAGAAATGGCCTCTTTAAGAAGATTTCAAATATAAGCAATATACACAAATACTACCAATAACAGAAATGTAAAAGAGCTATGATTGTGTTAAACAACATATTGAATGCCTGCTCTCAAGAATAAAGGAAATTTTTAAAACAACATACATCTAACTTTTCTTTATATGTCTAAGATTACAATTGCAAAGAAATGAGATAATATATTGAATAAAAATTATTATTTATTACCATTTTGTATTACAATAATTATTTGTTAAGCAAAGACATGGTTTGATAACAAAGGCCTTAGTCAAAAGATAATTTAAAGTCAACAAAACTCACTTCCAGCAAACCACGGGTCATATAAAGTTATTTTAATTAATCACTTTTGTCAGTAAATTTTAATATTTAGTAAATCCATTCGCATTTTTAAATAGAATTAATAATTATATAATACTGAAAATAACTACCCACAATTCAATCTGCAGATTTGCTTGATTTATTTATAGAGTATGCATGTGTGTTACAAATTTTGTGGTTGAATAGTTACTTCCTGCGTTATCATTATAATATACTTATTTATCCTGTCAGGAGTAAAGAAATTTGATGATAAAAAGAAGGAAATCGTAAACATGATAAGGAAAGTAATGAAGTGGGACAATAGTGGAAATTGTTTTTCTTTCTTTAATTTCCTTTGCATTACTAAAATATACATCAATATTCATATTTTAAAAAAAAAAAAGATTATATATATATATAAAAAAGCTTAAGGAAAATTTCTTAGCAGAAAAAGATTATTCATGAGTAATTAATTTCCTGATCTTTTAAAATAATTTTTCAATAATTGGTATCATTTGGGTGGAAATAATAATGAATAAAGATGATTTTTGAAACAAGTTTAATTAATATTAACAATAGTGTTTGGATGCAAGTAATTAACAATCTTATCAAAACATTTGTTAGCGTAAATGTTAAAAATAAAAACAAATTCAATATATAGATTTTGTAACTAATATACAATTAATTTCTAATACCAGATGTGAAATACAAAATTGTACATAGAAAAAGTTGTAAATATCGAGAAATATCTTTTAAAAAAGTCAGAGAAACCTAAAAAGTTACTCGTGGAAAATTTGCGTTTTATGGTTCAAAAACATGGACATTAAAAAGTGATTGCTACTAATACCGCGATTTTTTCTTATGTTAACACAACATAGTTGATAGTATAACAAATTGCTGAATTTGAATAAAAAAATAAAAAATAAAGTTTTAATAATGACATCGTGGAAAGTAATATATTATATAGAAAAGTATATTCACGGATTTGATCAGACATTAAATTAGATAAGAATACTTTTTTGTGCGAGGGATAGGGGTGGAATATGAGATAAGTCAATAAATGAATACATGAATGGTATAATAATAAAAAAATATTCTAGTCACCCTAAAAGCAAGCAATAAACAGGTTGGACCAAGTCATGATGACATTCATAATAACCTTAAGGTTAAAAGGATCAAAGGAAGAAATATGTAGGCCTATGCTTGAAAAAAATATACCTTTACTTATAAACAGTGGTAAAAGATAAATAGTTCATTGCAGACAAAAGAATTAACAGGCAATCATCAAAGAGATATAATAAAAAGATATTATTTATCAAGCCAGCCAATTAATGATTAGGATATAAATTATTTTCTTTTCTTAGAATAAATAAATACTTGCATATCCAATTACTGGCCAATAAGTGAATGGATATCTACAGCTAACAAGGCAACTGGGGGGGGGGGGAATCTACACTTGCTTTGAAATCCAAATCCACCTGGATTTAAACATTAATTTATGGAAAATACCTGCATCACGACAAGCATCAACCTGCAAGAACCATGAATTGGAATTCAAAATTGGGTTGGGTAAAGCTTTAAAAATCTTTATAGTTTAATTAAGCTTATGATTTTACTTGCAAGTAGTTAGCACATTATCGATCCAGATGTGTTCCAATATTGGTCAGTAACTGGGTATTTTTTATTCTTAGCTAAAACAATGATAAAAAAATAAGTGACAAAACTAGAAATGAGAGTTCTTCACTGTTTATGTGTACCATAATATTCTCTTTAATTGTCTTTTTTTTAGCTTCTTTATCCTAAATATTTATAGATTATGTTCTACTATGGTTTAGTAATAATCATGATTAATTTGATAATGGAAACTACAATAAATTATTTTATTAGTATATATACACACAAACAGGTATACATTAGTTGTTTTTAAAATTACTAGGGTATGAATGTGTATGCTTATATGCACTTACGCACTCTAATAAGTTTGTGATATATCTCTGAATATTAAATAAAATGTGTATGAGTATGGTAAACAAAGATTATTTTTACAATTTTCTTTAATCTGGACCAACTGATGATTGATAGTTTAGCATGAAATACTCATATTGGTGATTATTTATCTTTTCAACATGTGTATGATCAGGTGGGTCAGCAATATGAGATGGCATGGAGAGTTGAGGGTTGTATGAAAGTCTGAGTTCGAATCCCTTATATTACATTATATATGTGCAAGTGTGTGTAAGCCTGTACAGTATATTAATTTATATATTTGTTATGTTTTATAGTATTTCATATATAAATTTTATCGAAATATCACACCTCTTTAAATCGAATTGGATGCTTTTATTCTCTTATAGAATTATAAAATGATTTTTGCCAATTATATTATAACTTAGCCACATTTTTGTTTACTATTTCTTCATTGGTGATTTATTCATTTCTAAAATCAAAAACATTCAACTTATGAATACATCCACTATGGCTACAATGGATGTGAAAGAATTATGTGAATTCATTAATAGAAAATTATCCATTCAAATAGTGCATGAAGAACTTTTGCAAGCACATTGCCTATTGAAAGAGGAAAATTTATTGTTACTTTCCTTTCTTGGCTTGATTTGCACATTTTTACATTCTTTGAAAACAAATGATATACTATGAAAGATGGATGGCCAATGGGCTTACCTGTCAGTGGCATTTTATCTAATGTCTACTTAAATAAATTTGAGAGCTCTATAATACCAAAATATTACAATACTACCCATGATTTTACATATATTCGGTATGTGGATGAACTTCAAAATTTATCTAATCTATCACTTAGTATTGTATATGAAAATAACTACAAAGAAATCAAATATCTTTACCTTTTATTATCAAGAAATAATAACATGATCGATTACAAGATGATAATTAAGCCTTTTGAAATTAGAAGCAGTATTGACCCTAAATCTAACTCACCTGCATCACACAAATTTGCTGGTTTAAATTCTTTCTTATTTAGAAATTTGCATCTCGACAAATATGAAGCAGACAGAAAAGAAAATATGAATAATTTTATTAAAGATTTAATGACAGCAGGTTTTAAATTTAAATCTATTAAAAATAAAATTACTAAATTCCATAATAAAATAAATAATATTGTACCACATATTCAACTTCCTAGAATTACCATTCCTTACATTTCCAAAATATCTAACAGACTAACTAAGGAATTAACCAATAAGTTTAAAATAGGATTTAAAACTACTCCTAATTCTAACAGATTGATCAACTCAAAAGATCATATTGATCGTTCATTCATCCCACATGTAGTATATTCCATTTCATGCCCTCAAGACAAATGCCAAGCTGTATATTACGCTACTATTAATACTAGATTTTCTCAACACCCGTACACTTATAATAGAGCTCAGAAGAACAACAATACATCTTCTGTATTTTTGGAGCATGCCATGAAATCTGGACACAATTTTACACCTGCTAATCCTGTAATTATATGCACAGAATTGAATGATCATAAGAAAAAAATAAAAGAAGCATTCTACATTAATGGAAACATTAATGCTATAAATAGAAAAGACACTTGCTTTGATATATCGAAGAAATGGGCCATGTAACATGTGCTAATTTAAATATCTGAATATATTTTACATATTTTTAAGAAAGCTATGATTATGAGGCATGGATCCTCGAAAACGTTCAGTTTATTATTATAATTTATTTATAACTTCTCTATTAAACTTTACTGATAAGTTTTTGTGTTTATGGAGATATTGAAAAAAAAAAACAATAATTCAAGATAAGTTTGCATTTAGTAGTCAAAATTTCACTTCTTTAAAATTGGGTTTATTTTATTATACAAATAAGTTACGTAATAATTATCAAGCAAGAGAAAGTGTTCACATTAAATCTGTTTGGTGTCAATCAATCTTTTTTTTAAAGCAAAAATAAACACATCATTATTTAGAATGTGTTCATTAGTTGTTTTTCAATAATGTGATAAGTTTGGTTATAAAAGCAAACATTAGTGGTCGAGAGGTCAGTGATTGGTCAGCGACAGCTGCTTTACAAGCAGTTGTCCCGGGTTAGCGGGTTTGCTTCCTGGCTGATGCTATGACACATGAGAAAAAAGCAAACATCTTTTCCTTCCCTGTTCCTTTCATATGACAATTGACTATATATTCACTTTTATTCATATAATGAGTGTAATTGGCTTCATCAAAATTTATTACAAATCAAGAATACAGTATACTATAACAAAATAGTTATAATGGTTTTCTATGATTAAAAAAAAACTCATTAAAAAATGCCACAAAATTTGAAAACCTATTAGTAAAAATTTAAATGGAAAAAAATTTAATGAATAAATATTTTACTAAAAATTATTATTATTAGAAATTACAACCTGTGAGTAAACATAATGTAAAAACTATTTATTAATAAATACATTATTGTTATGCTTTTTAAAAAAATGGTATTTGTAAATATTTTATTAGAAAAAGTAAACATATTAAAATATTTAAATTAACTCAATGTATATAAAATTAAATATCATAATAATATTCTCTTCCATGGACATGTCCAGAGAATAGTCACATTACCCATACATCCGTTTTCCCATCCTGTTCTTTTCATTGCCCAGTTCTTCAATTCCAGGTAACTTTTCCGATCTCTTTATATCATCTAACCATGTCAATCTTTTCCTTCCTTTCTTCTTGCTTTCACTTACTATTCCCTTCAAAAACACCTTTCACTAAACTATACTTTCTTCTTAATATATGTCCAATCCAGTCCCTCTTTCTATTTCTAATTTCCTCAATCAATCTTCTTTTTCATTTACTCTTTTCAAAACTTCTATATTTGTTATTTTATTCATCCAACTAATTTTTTCCCATTCTTTTCAGGCTTCCAATCTGTTTTTAATTTTATTACTCATTGTCCACATTTCACAACCATACAAGAGTACACCACATACATAGCAATTTTCAAAGAAAAAACAAAATAATTTATTTTTCTTATTCCTTTGACAATGATATTCTTTCCTTACATCTTCACGTCTTCCATCCTCACTCAATCAACTATCTAAATTTCTGAATTCCTTTATCTGTTGGACTATGTTAACATGAATTTCAATTTGCAGTCTTTTTGCATTCCCCTTATCCATAAACAGTTTTTCTCAACATCAATCTTCATTCTATATATCCTTCCCAAACTTATTCAACATATTCTGAAGACATTTCTCATTTTTAGCTATAAAAACCACATTATCTACAAATCTTATACATTTTCTCTACCTCCATCACTTGCTTCTCCAAAGTCTAAATAATTATTTAACATGTCTTTTAAATATTAAAAAGAACAGTTGACATACTGCATCCTTGCCTAAATAAATCCTCTTTCTATATTCACTTCACCAGTCTCATTATTCTCAGTCTAATTTCTCTCCTTTGCCCAGTATATATATTCCAAATCAATCTTTCCTCTTTCCAAAATACTCCTTTATTTTTTTAAGATGGTCATAAGTTTATTCCAGATTACTCTATCAAATGCTTTTCCCACAAAACATATACCAATTACTTTACTCTTTTTCAATATGTCTCTCTGGAATTGTTCTAACAACATCTATAACATCTCTTGTATTTTTCCCTCTCTGAAACCAAACTGCTTTTTCCCAATATAATATTCTACCTTCCCATAAATTATTTGAGTTAAAATCCTCAATAAACTTTAAAAGCTGAAGATAACAAACTTATTGTCCTGTACTCTTCACATTTAACAGCTTTTTTCTTTTTAACACTTGAAATCATTATAGTCCTTTAAACAATCTTCAGGGCAATCTCCATTATTATATATCAAATTGCAAAGTCCAACTATTGCCTTTATAGTAAATTATATCATTTCTTTCAAAAATTCTATAAGTATTGCATGAAATACAATAGTCTTATCATTCTTCATTTGTGCAATTGACTTTATTACTTCACTTGGAAGTATATCCACACTTTTAGCATCTACTTCAATATCTTCTTCACTTTTAAGTTCATAATTAATTGAATTATTTTCTTTTCTAAATAGACACTGAAGATATTTTTTCCATTTTTTTAATATATCACTGCTATCAATTAATCTCTTTCCATTCTGATCTGTAATTTCACTTGTTAACCATGTCCTTTTCACCCAAGTGACATATCTTATTCTATCAAAAACCAGATCATATCTTTTCACTTGTTGAAGCATTTTTATCTCTCTACATTCTTATTCTAACCATTTTTCTTTTGCTAAATCTGTTTCTTTTCATAGCTTATTATTAATTTTTCTATATACATTTGCCTTTCCTCAGTATTGACATTCTTCCAACTTCTCTGTACTTAGCTTTCTTTAACTGAATACTGCTTATTTCATTTTTTGCTGTTTTTAATAATCCTTCTTTGATTCTACACCAACACTTATCAGAACTATTAATATATTCCTCATCTTTATCAATTCTATTAATTGCATTTTCACATATTAAACCAAATTTTTCTTTTTCCATTTCTCTCAATTTATCTAAATCCCATATTACATACCTTTTCGTTCTTTTTAAACTCTACTTTAATTTAGTTACAACCAAATTATGATCAGAATTTATATCAGCAACATAGAATATTTGTTTAAATTTTAGAAGAAAAAAATTACCTAAATAATAAATGATTTTCGATTCCTCAGCTAAGTAAGTCTCTGAATTTTATGTCAGGTATAGGATATTTAAATTGATAAAATAAAATTCATTTTATTTGTTTGCATTTATATATAAAAAAAGCACTTTAGTCATAATGAAAGAAATTCAAACTATTTTGCTTCAGCTCAACTTATTTGCGTGTGTGTAGTTGTGTATCTAACAACAGACTAAATGAAAACAAATAAAAAAAGTTATTTTCACGATATACTTAGATTAATTTGAGATTACTTTGATTACAGTCTTTTATTGCAGATTTTCTGATGAGAAAAAGTTAATTATGGTATATAATAGTCAGGCAATCAAAGATTGGTTATAAACATTCTGAAATAAAGTTTAATTAGCAATATGAATCTTTAATAACTTAAAATTTTAAATTTACTACTCCACATCAATCCAATCTTGTTCTGATTATGTTTTACTCTTTTTTTTAAAAAAAAAAATATTTGCAAATAAAATTAGATTGTAATTTTTAGATAAACCATTTTTTTGAAGTATATCTGACAAATACTAGTAGATGGATAGATATATATTAAGAAAATACTTTTTAATTGATTCATCTCAAAATTTATGAAAAGACGATATACATAGTGTAGATACCCTTGTGAAAATTATTGGTGCTGTTTCCAAACAGCTTACACAACCACCCCCGAATCAATGTCTGTGTTATGTAGTACTATACTTTAGTTATTCACCACAAAAAATTTAAAATGATGGTGTGCTTAATAGTGGAATGAAATGTGGGAGTGTTTTTGTAACTTATTCCATGTTGAAACAAGTTTTGTTTTAAATTAGACAAAACCGCTTCTAAAATATTTAAAATGTTTTCAATTTTATATAACAGTGAAACCATGGATAAGAAGAATATATTAAAGTGATTTCATGATAGCAAAAATAAATAAATAATGAAGACAATTGATTAAAATATGAAACACATTGTTATATTTCATGTGATAATTGGTGATCCAGACACACTAGTATCTTAAAAACATTTGTAGTGGATAATTAAACTATGTTGCTACATAGCACAAATTTTGAATCAGAGACATAACAGTCCTGAAGACAGCTTGGAGAAAGAAACAGTCATCTCTTCACTGACACCTGCTATGCATATATTACTATTTCAATTAAGGGACACATGAAAACAAAAGTTATAAAAGTAAAATCTTAATCTATTGTGTGTGTGGTTTTTTAAGGAGGTAGGAACAAAACTAATATGTATAGAAAAATGAGGATCCATTAAAAATTATAATAATAATAATAATAATAATAATAATAATAATAATAATAATAATAATCATTATTCACTAAAATATACACACTGTGTTGTTTAGACCAATGGTAGAGAGGCAAACTTTAAAGCTGAAAGATTATGAATCAGAGGTCAATTCTGTCATCTCTGGATTTGGATGTCATATGAAACTCCATATGACTTCCTGAGCAGCATGTCATTTGATTATTTTTTATTTTATTTTACTAAAATATAAAATGACTCAGATTTTTATGCTTCAAAACCTTGTCTGTATGTGTATATATTAAACTTGATTTTGTATAAAGCCATAGTATATGGTTTGCAGACATAAATCATATGATAATAGTGAAGCTTATCAACATCAGGAACCTTTAATCTGTTGTCAAAGCAACCTCTAAGAATAAAAGATGGATTTTACAGAGTTGCCTTGACAACAGATTGAAGTTTCCTGACATTGATAATCTTCAGATATTATCATGTGATTTTTATATATACATATAATCTTAATATCACAGCAATTAAACATGATGTTTAAAAACTGGAGGCAATAAAAATATATAGTGATTAGATATTTATAAACCTTCTTGTTTCTAGTTATAACAATCATAACTTTAATTTACAAATAACAAACAAGTCAAAAAATTCTTTTGGAATCATGGTATAAGATTTTATAAATATTATGGCTTATTTATTTTACATAATTTTCATGCCATGATTCATAGTTCAATCTGCTCAAAATTTGTCACTGTGATGCATACATGATTCATGCAATGCAATTTAATGAACTGAAACCCTTTTACTTTCCATTAATGTTTAATGAGCCATGTCAAAATTCTACAACAACTTCAAGTTGACCAGCCTTTTCTCCTTTATTTTATTGAAATAAATACTGGATTCTTCACAGGGACCGAACAATAAAATAAGTAAATTATAATAGATTAGGATGATAGATAAAAACAAACACTTATGAGCTCACAGAGAAACTCAAAAGGGGGTTCATAGTCATTCTTAATTCTTGAAACAATGTTTCTTAGTCTTTGTGTAGTCTAAAAGAAAAAAAGAATGGAGAATAAAAATACTAATTATATATTGAACTATTTCCATCATCCATCAAGTGTCATTAGCCGAGTGGTCATCGCAGTCACCTTGCAAGCAAGTAGTTTTTTGCAGATGGTTGTGGGTTTGCATCCCGGCTGATGCTATGACATATGAGAAGAAAAAAAAATTGTTAAACATCTTCAGAAAAATTTCAAATATTTAAACTTTTTCAAATATATTCAACTCTTAGTAATATCACACATATTATTACATATCAAAACATTTTGAATTTCTCCTCTCTTTTTCAGGAAATGCTGGGCTGATCATTAATGTTACTAGCATGGGAATCAACTCTACAGCTTAACATTTGTGAATATTGACTGTAAGATAACATCCTAACCAACTAGGCAATTAGTTAAACCATAACCTTAAATTCAATACTTACAAATTTAAGAGTGCAGGTTCGATTCCCATTCCAGTAGTGCCACTGATCAGGTAAGAAGCACTTGAAGAAGAGAGGATAATATCACTCAAAACTTTGTTACATATTAATCCATATGATATTACTAACAGTTGAATTTTTCTAAAGACATTTAACAATTAATATTAGATGATGGAAATAATCCAATATAGAATTACTACTAAATACCATCATCTCAAACTTTCAGGAAGAAAAAAATCCATATAAAAGTGCTGTATTAGAGTCATGATTTGTCAAAGAAAGATATGATAAAATGAGTTTAAACAAATGATGGAATGGAAGGAAAATAATATTTATACGAAATTAATTCCAGAATAAAAAAAAATGCAGATAAATAATGTAAAATAGAAATAAAGTAACAAAAATAAAGCAAAGAGGATTCACAGAAAAATGAACTTTAATTAAATAAATAAAACTATAAAAAGAATATTTGCTATTAATTGAAAAAGGACTCCATAATTCAACTCTGAAGCTTTAAAAAATCCTAACCATACATCATTGGTAATTCAACTGCTCACATTTCTCACTATTGTTCTTTACCTCTGTGTTTAAGATTAAACATTCCTGACTTTAACAGTGATTGGTTGTATACATGCTCATTTTCTTTTACATTTATGACATAGCAGATAAAATAACTTCAAGTTTTTATATTCTAAAAGTTATAAAGTCTTGTGGCAATAATTGAAAACTAAAGGCATAAGTGTCATGAAATTATGACTTAGACTACTATTTGACTGCTTATATCTTTGGATCATTTTTTCAAGAGAAGAAAGTTTGGAAGAACTTTCTAATAATAAACGAGATATTGTCAGACTTGGTGAAGTTAGGAGATAATATGACAAGAATTGATTTGGAAAGTAGAAGGCAAAGTGGAATGGGCTTCATTACGAAAAAAAAATATGGAAGAATAACAATATGGAAATTATAAATTTATAAATCTTACATCAGTATTACATAAAATCTTTAATAAAGCTATTACTAATTGTATGATATAATACAGAAATGATTTATAGATACATGTCAAAAAGAAGTTATCAAAAAATAAATGAGAATGAGTTGCCAAAAGCATTTATTCAGTATTTAAATATTTGAAATAAATAAAGTCAGGATATTACTATATACAATAATTAGATTGCATAGACAAATACAATAATTAAACTAACATTGATAAAAGACAATGATAAAGAGATTAGATTTATTTTCACCCAAATTTTTTTTATAACAATTTATTAGAAGTACTTAATGAATTGAAATGGAATATCAAGAGAATTAAAAAAAATTGTGATGGATTAAATCATCTTGATTTAATAGATTACACAGTTGTTTTTACAATTAATGCTTCAGGAGCTTTAGTAAATGTTACAAAAAAATTATCACTTGAAAGCACACACACACACACAGACAGACACACACAAAAAAAAAGCTAAAATGACTTATTAAGTAAGATTTAATTGTTTTTTCAAATAAAGAAATAAAGATTTGAAAATAATAAATTAGAAATCATTAACATGTTTTTTGTTAAAAATAACTTTTTACTGAGAAAAAAATATCATACTATTTAACCAGTTTAGTCTAAATAATGAAGGATGAGATTTACCTTTTCTCTCTTAGTTTAACATTTAGTGTTACATTCTGTCATTTAAACAAGGAAATGATCTGGATTCCTGGCGTTTAAGTCAAAAGTGGGATCTGACATGTTCAGGTAGATACATAACGAGCACAGTAAGCCTTAATTAGCTCACTGCATAGCAAATTCTCTCCAATAATCCTTTACATGAGGACACTAAAGAAAACAATATTCCTCATGCTTGTCAATTGTTAGGTGAGAAGATTTGACGATTTTCTATTCTTGTTTTACTCTCTACCTAACAATCATTAGATGCCCATTTACTGACAAAAATTACATTAGTTGGTTGTATGGGACAACTATTTAAGAAAAATTTGTTTCTCAGTCCAGGTTCAAATTTCAGATTGTAGGTATGGCATGTAGATGTGCTACTGCTTCACTCCAAGATTCATAAGGCATTTTATAAAAACAATTCTTAGCTGATGGGTAAATTGAACAGAAGAAAATAATAAAACTATCAATTAGGATAACTGGGTAAGTATTAATGCTTTTCCAATTTTCAAACACTTTTAGAAAATTATCAAAGAAACCTTTACATTGCTCAACTTAAAATTGTTAATAATATTATTAGTTACCTTAGAAACATTAAAATTCTTGTTAACTAATTTTCCAAAACATCCCATCATATTTCTTTGGTTTTCTGCTCATAGCTAAAATTCTCAGATCATATATGAGAATATATTATTATGTATAGGTATTAGAAGTAAGACAATAAAAATAAGTAAACAGACATTGAAAATTATAGAGACCATCTTTAAAAAGAATGTGTTAGAAGAGGAAAGTGAAAATCTATATGCATAATGATGAGTTCTCCACCTGAAGATAATATAACTATGTATTTAAAACTCTTTAGTTTTCTCATTTTATTTACCAACTGTATTGGACATTCAATTTTGGATTTTCATTGCATTATACATCAGCATGTTTTATGCATGAAGACTGGCTTTAAGCCACTGGATGATGTTATGAATGTTGTGATTAAGTTAATCAACTTTATATTTACACAGTGAATGAGATAAACTCAGTACACTATGGTTTACTTATGTACAACAATGTCCGACGGTTAAGTTGGGGAAAAGTTCTTCGAAGATTCATTGAGTGTTTAAAAGAAATTAGACTGTTTTTACATAATGAGAAAATCATTAGAAAATATAATGATTTAATAGATGTTGAATGGCTTTCAAAATTAATGTTTTTTACTGATATGTGTTCACATTTAAATGAATTAAATGTGAATCTGCAAGGTTATAATAAGAAAATTGTTGTCATGTTTGATTTGATCAAAGCATTTGAAGTTAAATTACAAATTTTCAACTGTGATTTTATTTCTTACACATTCAAATATTTTCCAAATCTAAAAAAGTTCTTGACTGATTTAAATCTCACGAGAAGCCAGATCAAATAAAATTGACACAAGAGTTTTGTACTATTATTCAATCAATAATTGGATGAATTTTCTTTAAGATTTAAGCAGCTCTGACAATTTTCAGAAACATCAAAATGTATTTTATACCCAGACATATCAATGGATAATCTCAAGTTAAATTTTTTTTGAGTGACTTAATTTGGAAGATATGGAAATGCAATTAGTCGATTTTCAATCCAGTTCTATATTGAAACCGAAATTTGTTGATTTGAGGAATGAGTTAGAAACAATAGAAAATGCGAGTATTGGTCATATATAAAAAGAATGCTGAAGAGGAACTATTGACTGCCTGGAATGCTATTCCTGAAACATTTAATTGTTTAAAAAAAATAGCGACCGCTATGTTATTAATTTTCTCTTCTACATATGCATGTGAATCATTGTTTTCTGAAATGAATTTAATTAAAGACAGTTCGAAAAATAGAATGACAGATGAATCTAGTTCAGCATGTACATTATTAAAAATGACAAAATATGAACCAGATATAAAATATTTGGCATCCAATATACGACAGTCAAAATTTCATTAAATAATATCTATTTATGTTGATTTTATATGTTTATTTCCAAATTTTGTTTTAATTACTATCACATTTTATTCAACTTGTGTTCTTCTAAATAAATATCGTTCACTTGTAATTAGCTTATTTGGATATTTTGTTTAATTATTATTGTTCTTATTATTATCTTGTTTTTATAAACTTTAAAAAAAACTGCAATAATTAAGTTGTTTATATTTTGATTCAATAACTGTATAGCACGCCAATCATTCAATAAATATTTTTTGGAAATTTTTGGCATGCACACGTAAAAAGCATTGGTGGTCAAGAGGTCAGCGACGGCTACTTTACAAGCAGTTGTCCCGGGTTAGCGGGTTCGCTTCCCGGCTGATGCTATGACACATGAGGAAAAAAAAGGTTTCGCCACCACTGGTTAACAAGAACACTTTATTACTATCACATGACCAACGACATATTTCGTAATATTTGTGTGCAAACTCTAAAACCAAAAGGTATTTATTTTATTTTGATAAATAATAGTTAATAGAGTTTGAAATCCGAACTTTATTGTGGAAGTTTAGAAAGGGCGGCGGTGGGTGGGGGTAATTAGTTGTAGCAATGTTTTACAAAGAAATCTATCAGTCCAGCTTGGAGACCACCATATTGAAAATCAATACAATGCTTTCAAAGACATCGGTGGATAAAAGTGAGAACTGATTGAAGTTTTTCTTTCCTCAATTAAATGTAACACAGATCAAATATGCAGACAACTTGGATCTTCAATAAGGGAAAGAAAAATAAGACAAAAACTGAAAAAAAAACAATAAAAAAGAATCTGTGAATGAAAATAGTGAAATGATTTTTAAATTAAACGTTTATTATTTTTTTAAAAAAAATGAAACTTCATTTTGCTTATATATGTATATCTATAGTAAAAAAACACTCCCAAAAATATAATTGATGCTTCAAAAAATCATCAAAACGATTATTTTTATGTTTTTAATCAATAATATTAGCCACTTACGAAACCATTTTTCAATCACACTCCTCGACGAGCAAGATAATTTCATTATTATTTCATGCACCGGATGAACATAGGTAAATCGCAATAGCTTTAAACAAATACTGCAGAACGATGGAACATCTCTAAATAGGCTTCAGCCATAACTTGGAGTTCGAACCAATTTAAAAAGAGTTCAGGTTGAAAACAAAACGCTGAGAACAATGGAGCAGACCTAATGAAATAATAGCTAGCACAATCCATTTGTTATACAACAACTTGGAGTTCTAAATTGACTTCAGGTTAAAAATAAATTTTTGTCAGTTATTAACCCATAGCTAATTCAAATAGCTATCCAATTATTATCAGTTTAGTTAAATACTGGAGGGTGATATTTTCTCATTTTCCCCTTTCTTGTTTTAGTTTCCAGCTTTAAATAGATACCCATTTATATATTAATAATTTTAAGCTTTAGACTCTGCTGCCCTTCAACTGCATTGGAACTTAGGGTTCACAGCTCATGTTTAATCCGATAAAAAACTTAGGGTTCACAGTTCATGTTTAATTCGATCACTTCCACACTCAAACTTTTTATGACCAATAAATTCATTTGATTATTTAATTGTAAACTAATAATTAAATAGTTTGCTAGATTTTCCTACTAGGTGGTTTTAAACTTGCTTGAGACCTAAATAAAATCTCAGACTTTAATCAGGTGCGAATCCCAGATCATGGGCATGGCTTTAGTCATTATATCCATTTCATAAATTTAAAATTACAATTTAATGTGCATATTTGTTAAAAGTATATAACTCAGAGATAATTTAGGGCATGCAAAAATAAAAGAGCAATTAGCTGATTAATAAATTGTTACATTTTTATTTACCATTGTCAAATTCACTCCACTCATAACTTTGACATCATTCACCTCAGATAAATACAATAATGATTATTACTAATCATTTTCTAAACTAGAGATTATCTCTAGGACAGATATAAACTTTAAATCTCAGTTAAAGATTAATAATCTGATTTTTTAAAATTGTAATTATATACACACATGGAGTTACTTACCTTTCTCTTTCCCATGCGTAATATCTTTATAGATATATTACACAACCTCCATATCTCAAAGATATGTTGCCTTGAGTTTCATAAAAAAACATATAAAAGATGATAAATAATGCTAGGTCAGATGAGTCTTATTTGGTTTATGCTATGCGAATATACATTGGGTATACACTGTAGTGTAATATTGCAATTTATATTTCATAATCTTTATCAATTATTTTTTTGTACATATTATCATGAATTAACAAAATAGAGTCAGAATATTGATTTAGTATTACAGTGAAAAATGAAATTTCTAACCAGAAAGTAATAAAATGGTTGGTGATTTAAGTTGTGAATAGACGAACTACCTGCATGGTTTTGTTTTTTTTTTTAAAAAAAGGAAATTAAAAAACAACATAGGAACCTGGAGGAATTTCTAGATCGAACAGTTCACATTATAATATTAAAGAGTGATGGAAAATCCTTCTGCTAATGTAGATTAATTAAAAACAAATGGCAGATAATAGTCAAAGCAAAACTGTCTAAAGAACTTCCAGCTAAGATTCCTATTACATGTTTTGTTCATTCAGGAAAAGAATAGGATTGTATTGCAATATTAGGCAAGCATGAGATGCTAGAAAAGGAGGGAATTTTATTTCATGCCATGTGGAACATTTATCCTAAAAGAAAGAACTATATTACCAGCCGTAAAACAATGAAAGACTATCTTTATACTGCCCTTTTGGGACAATATTTCAGGGGATAGTATCACTGCTTATGAAGCATTCAGAAAATCTCAAACATCAAGAAAATCTGCCTTGGCATTTGGGGCATTCCAACCACAAGATTCAGATCACCAGGAATAATTTCTTTGGTTTCTTCAAAAAAGTTGATGCATCACAATTCATAAACTTCCCTTGGGACAATCAGCCAATATCCATATTATTTTCCATCTCTAGGCAGCTTTTTATGTTTTGTTTTTTTTTAAGATTAAACTTAATAATTTTTTTTTTTCAAACTTTTAAAACTTCAATTTTATTTTTTTGTTAAAATCTAATTTTCAAATTTATGTGGTACCAACAATTTATAGAAATTACATGAAATGCATCAAGTTCAAAAGTATTATGTTATTGTTGTTTAGCAAGGTGTATTGGATGGTAATTTTGGTTTTGACTGTTGGTCTGGAATGAATTACCTTTAAATAAATGTATTTCAATTTAAGATCCAATAAACCAATAATGTAATGAATGGCACCCTGCACAACTAATTTGTGACAACAGACCTCACTGTATTCTTCAAAACTAAAATCTTTCACTGTCATGCTTTTATAAGATCTCTTAGTATCTTGGCATAAACTTACCATTAAGGTTGGCATTTTATGTTTGAGATTAGAGGTGGGGTTAGAGTTAGGCTTAGATCTAATTAGGTTATGGCTAGAATTTAGGATTTGATAGTAAAGAGAAGAAAACAAAAGTTTATTAAAAATTGCATAGTTCCCCCCCCCTCTCTCTTTTAAAAACTTTTAATTTATTTTGAGTTTATAGCTAATTACATACCTGCGCTAATTACATACCCAGCAGGTAAGTTAGTATATTGTAAATGACGTTTATACATATTAAAAAAAATATGTTCAGCATAAAAAAATGAATAATTTTTATTAGTATTAGTATGCAAATATATTTATTACTTTTATTAGAGAACAGGTACAAGTGACCTATAAATTAAAAGTCAGTCTATAATTGTTTAAAAATTGAAAGGGTAAATACTCGTATTATTTATTTTTTTACACTTCATAAAATAGGAAGGAATTGAATTCTGTCAGTAGAATGGTTAACATGCTGGGAACATGACTCATATCCTGTCGATTAGAAGCAGATGATGAATTTACAGGATTTGTTGAAAATTATTAAGGGAAATTAAATGTAATGGGAAGAGAGAGAAAAATAAACAAAAGAGCTACCATGTGAGTGTAAACTAGATTGAGATGACATGCAATAAATAAATTTTTACGTAAACAGTGCTTGAATGATTGATTTTAAAAATAAAAATATATATATATTTTTTAAAAAAATTAACTTATTAATTTCAATATGTAATAATTATCTTGATTATTTTGTGAACCAAATTTCTTTACAACCATATATATACTGTTCAATCATTTCTCCATATTTGTTTATTCTATGATCATTTTCCAAGATCTACTTCCAATCATTCCTACAACTACACATATCCAAGATTTATCAATTATACAAACAAAAATTTGTGAAATTGTAAATATAAAAATAAATGAACAGAAAAAATTAAATATATAGATTGAATTTTAAATTTTTATTTTGCTTTTTAAAATTATACATTTATATGATTAAATTTTTTTATATGATTACATATTTGTAAATAACAAGTGATAAATATATATGGATTTATAAAAGTTTAGAGAATTATATCATTTATAAATCTTTATATAATTAATATGTCTATACATATTTGAAGGCATAATTAAAAACAGACCTTGAAAATAATCATAGGGAATCAAAGCCACCGCATGTAGGTGTGGTGTGTAGGTTATGTGGGGCCTAAAAGTGCTTCATCAATGGGACTGCCAAATAGCTACAATAATTAGTAATATATATATTTAGATTTTCAAGTCACTACATTGTCAGAAAGCCATTCTGATTGGAAATATTTTTTATTTAAATGTAAGAGGATTCAGATTCCTTTTTTATTTAGTCTTCTGACTATTGTTTGAAATATACTAAATATTATATAGTCCACATTGTGCTAAACTGAAAACATGGTCAACATTTTGTCATGATAATTAATAAAATTTATATATAAATGAAAATGTTTAGATTTCCAAATCACTTTTATTTAAATATTCTGATTTATATAAAAAATGATATTATTAATAATTTATTTAAAAATAAACTTTAAAAATTATTGTCTCATAATAATTACAATAATTCTGCCATAGATATGTAGTAGATAATTAGAGTTATCAGTTTTATTTCAAAAGTAATGGTATGGATTGTTTTGATGTAGTGCAGTAGTTAAAGCATATATGGCTGGAATATGGGTTTGATTCTGATAGTGCTTTGAAATTGTCTTTATTCTTAAAACATATCTTTTTTTAATGCCAATATATATATATTTACATGTTTTGCTAATATGCTTATTCTTGGATTTGAACCATGAGGTTTATCTAAAAACTCATAACTGATCCCTAATATAATCCAAATATATCTGAAAATTGTTTTTTAATTGCCGACTTGCTGCCTGCTTTAGAACAGTTCAGATTCAAGGAAGACAGAATTATTAAAAAAAAAACCCACAGATTTTTACAAAAGATATGCACCAAAATATTTAATTCTTAACAAATTTTATTTACTACCACTTTGTTGAATGTAATAACCATATAACATCATTTGAAAGCTCTTCTAAAATGATGAATGAATAATGAAAACAGACTCTTTTCTCTCCTCACTACGTGGGCAGAACTGCAAAACTATGCAGACTTCAGAGGCAAAAAGGGAATAAGCTGTTGAATCCTAGAGAATCATACCTGGCTGTAGATAATATTTCTAGTAAGCAGGTAAGTAAACTAGATGTAGAATTATATATTATCAGAGCCAGTCTGAAAAAGGGAGAGGAAGAGTGGTGCAAGACTTGCATGCATGTGTGTGTGTGTGTGGGTGGGGGGGGGGTTATTTTAAACATGATAAAAAACACTTAGATACTTTTAAAAATTATCTTATTTGCAGATATTTTTTATCTCTACTAGAAATTTTACAGGATTGACCAAAAAAATAATATAACTCTTTTGAAAGAAAAAAATGAAAAATTTTTCACTTATATAACTATCACAATACAACCATACGACTATTCTACAAAGCAGAGAAACATTAATACAAAGTTAACTAATTTTCCAATTAGTTGTTTCTGGCTGATATAATGAAATGTTTGAATTTATTGCTTAGTACAGTATAATGATTTTTATACAGTCTTGATAAGGACTCAAATGATTGAAAGCGCTTGATAATACTGTTTTTTATATTATTTTAATGTTTCTCTGTTTTATATAATAGTATTGCTATATTGTGGTTTATATTTTATAATAATCTGAAGTATTGGATTTATTATTTTACTTATATAACTAAATAAATAAGTTTGTTTTAAGATATTATTTAATTATTGTTTCAAAAATTATTTTTAAAACATTAACTTGTTTTACTTTCGGTGTGTATTTATTTTATAGAAATCAAGGAATAAAAGATATATGGTATTATCAAATGTGTTAAATGACTAAAGCCAGATTTTCATGTTTTTCTTGTGAAAATGCTAGGAAAAATCTTTTAATTTACAAATTTTATTTCATAGGATGGGGGAGGGTGCTAAAATTTACCTTGCACAAAGGCACTTCTTATGCATTGGCACTATCGAAAATAACTATATATATGTACCATATAGAAAATTTGGTTCATGAAATAAACAAGATTTGCAAAAAAAAAAAAAATTGCTTAGATCATATTATAAAAATAGAAAATGGGAACATTAAATGCTTCTTTATTCACTTTTTAATTGTTTACAACTTCGGATCACTTTCAAGTCAAGAAAGATTACATGAATTGAAAGAAGAACTGGCTAATATTAAATAAGGTGTTGTTTGCCTTTGTAAATTAAAAAGTGAAGAGACAATTGATTTCAAAAATGGACATGTACTTTACTATAAAGGCACAGTTATTGGAAGCACAAAATAAAAAGTAAAAGAACTACATTGTGCAGACAGATGATATATCAGATATTGGCAAGATTAGTTACTCAAATTAATGAAAGATACCAAATGCAGACAATTCTGTTTATACACCAACAAGTTCTCATTGTTATGAAAAAATAAAGAATTTTTATATAGACATACAAAATAGCTTTTGATCATACCAAACAATATTTTAAAATTGTATTGAAAGACTCTGTTTAAAGCAAGAATTGGAAAACGACTGAAAAATGAAATTGCTGTGAGCACTTTTACTTATGCAAATAAGGATAAAATGGCTGCTACATTATTGATATATATTTAAAAAAGAGTGAATGACCCAAAAATAAATAATGATGATAATAATACATAAATAGATTGCCTTGTGATAGGTTAGTACAGCAATGAAATGGAGAATTACAGTTGATGATTCCAGGATCAATTCTTGGCAAAACAAAGTAAATTTTTTAAAAAGTTTTATATTGTTTTTAGTCAGTTAAATAAAATTATTTGATCAATTTGTCACTAGAGGTGCTCAAACATCACATGACACTATTGAATAATTAACGATATGATTTCCTGTATAAATCCTAGGTCAAGTAATCAATGAATATAATATGACTAATACTGTAACCCAGTTTTAATAGTATGATTGAACTGCCATCTACTGCCCAATTTGATTAATTTCTTAAAATTTGGTTTCATGAATGGAGAGAGTTATTACTATTGTTCAACTGAAAATTATTTCAAACTAATGATAGTTTAATTGCAAATCTACTTTAAAGCAATTCTACTTATATGCATGTACGTACACAATCTTTTTAATAATATTAAAATTTAAATATATAATGCACTAAAATGACCTACTATAAATTATTTATTACAGTGAATTTTTTTATGTTTTAAAAATTATTTTATAATAATAAAAGAATATGATATAAAACAATAATATTTATATTTATTGCTGTTGGAGTTCCTTTTGACATTTCAAAAACATTGACAATAGAATTATTGATCATGGTTTTGATATTAATGTTTAATGTTCATCAAAACTTATGTATCATAAAATAAAAATATATCGTGTAATAAAATTATTTTCAATATTACAACTGACATTTGAAAATGGAATGTATTTTTATTTAAATAAAAAATAATATTTTTATAGAGGATATTAAAAAAAAAATTAAAACCAATAAATAATTTTTAAACGCTTTTAAACATGAAAAATAAAATAGTACATACAGGCGTTATGAAAAATAATGTATATATCTGTGATTCTATTAGTTATTTGTAAAAACATATTTGTATTTCACAAAAGGTGGAAGTTATAGTAACCGATAACATTTTAAGCCATTCCGCATTAAAAAAATTGTTAGATATAATGTTGATTACTGCCGAAAACTTTCTTTGGCTGACACATTAATATTTAAATTACATGATTGGGAAAGTAATAAATGACGTGTAACTTATCCTCAAGTTAGTCCAAAATATTTTACTATTTAATTGTCTGAATTAGATATTTATTATCATTATCAGTCAACTTGTAAATATGTATCACCATTCTAATTCCAAGATAAAAGTGAAAAAATATATATATAGAAATAAGTTTTGCAATGATTATACAAACTGATATATAAATCAATAAGACTGAATATTATCATCTCCAGAAGGAATAGCGATTTTTAAAACATTACTTGCCCTATGAAATGAACTTTCTTTTTAAAATGTGTATAATAATGGGAATCAAAATACTTCTGTAACATGACTACATGTTTGATAGGAGTTTTTGTCAATGCAAGTATAAATTCTTCCAGTGTTAAAAAATATAGACATACTTTTTAATTTTACCAATATGACCCATTTCCAGCCACAAATTATTCAATCTTGTATTTATGACACCATTACTCTTACTTTTTGAAATTGACAATAGAGATCACTGCCCTTGACATGATGGGTTTGCCATCATAAATATGTGAAGTTTATGATATTACTCTCTATGATAGTATACAATCTGGTTGATATTTGCAGTGAGTATTCAACTATAATTATGTGTGTCTTTACTGTTAGAATTTTTCATAATATTCATTAGTCTTATTCAGAAATAAAGATTTGTGATAATAGTAGGCTCAAATAATATAATTTTCTATCAATCTTAAAACATTAAACAAACAGCTGTGTAGTTCTGAACACTGACAATTCTAATTAATCAGATGACATCGGTTTGACTCCTTTAAAGTCTTAACAGATTTATCAATAATTTCTTTCAGAAGACTGTAAAGTTATCAACTTCCCATCAGAGAGGGGGGTGGTGGATATTTTTCTTTATATTTTACTATATTCCATAATTACATTCAAATATCAGCCTTTCAAGCTAATTGTGCATGCGCTTTTTGCGAGTGTTAATAATAAATGAATACTTTCCCCTCCAATACAAGATATAGTATTTATGCAGGAATAAAATGAATCCACTTATTCCTACAACTCAAATGTTTATATATGAGCAAATCTGAAGTACTGGCAAGGAAAGCATGAGGATAGACCACTCACTTTAAATTACTATTTACGATGTCTGAATGAATGACGTCGGTGAAATTATCTAGAATTTACTAAACGTTACTCTAATTGAAATTTAATCATATGTAAATAAGCATTTATTTTTATATAGTGCTATGTTTACAATTGTATTACATTCAAATATCAGCCTTTCAAGCTAATTGTGCATGCGCTTTTTGCGAGTGTTAATAATAAATGAATACTTTTGTAAACATAGCGCTATATAAAAATAAATGCTTATATTCCATAATGTTAAATATGATGCCAGTATAATTGTTTTTCTTAGCACTCTGCACTTATACAGGTGCAATATCATTAACTTGGCAATATTAGTTCTTCAGTCTTGATGGACTAATAATTTTGATAGAACAAATGAAAATACCATTATATAATAGTTCAACAATGCATATCTTACCTCTTACTATAATCTCCCTTGGTTTTAAAGCATTTTATATATCATTGAAAATTTAAATACATATAAGTTATTAATTTAATATCTGTAATTTGAGGCATATATTTAAATAAAATTTTAGTAAGCTTGAAACTATTTATAAATTTATATAACTGCAGAATCTGCATATACAATTAAAAAAATTAACAATTAATATTCTTTTGCTTTATCAAATGTAATCAAAAGAATAATAATAAAAAATAATAAACATTAGCAACTTAAATCCCTCTCTCCATTCATTTTATTAATATTTTGTAGTTTAGCAACTAAATGTATGTATTAGTCTTTTTTATAAAAAATAAATAAATAGTAAAGATACATTTTAAAGTTATTTTGATACTATTTTCTAGATTGAAGAGGGGGTGAAATCATGCACTGGATAAAACTATGGAATTAAAAAAAACCAACAATAAGAAATGGCTGTTTGGGATATGGAAATTAAGCTTATTAATTTATAATATTTACTAAAAAAAACATTTTAAAAAATGAATATAAACTAGTTTATTACTCATATTCCATTTATTATTATTTAAATGCATGTGTATTCAAGATTAAATAAAAGTATTAAGTAAATAATAACTCTCATTCTAAAATAATAAAATTTGGTAGTCAAGAAACTATAAAGGATCTTTTCAATATGTTGTCCAAATTATATAAGTTGTTGAATTATAGGAAGTTAGACTGTTATTCTATCTTGTTTATAGTCTTAAGTAACTTTGATTTCTAAATCACATTTAATTTGCATTAAACAGTGATGAATTCTCTATCACAATCTAGATTAAAATAGACAGAATATTCACAGGTCACAAAATGGTGCATAAAAAGTCTTTTCTTGTAAATTATAGTCTTAGACTGGTAGGATATTATCTTATCACATGTAAACACATTTTATTTGATTCATCATGGAGACAATATATCTAATTATACTGCCAAGTAAGATAAACAATAAATAAACATAGTGCCTTACTTACATTGAAAATATATATATACTTGGAAGCAAAAAAAAAACATTTGAAAAAATTTTTTTGAAACAAAATAAACAGAAAAAAAAAATTGCACTGCTTATGAAATTCACACATTTTTTTTTTAATATGTTTAAAAGAAAGACCTAAATATAAGTAGATTAAAATAAATATAGGTTCAAAAAGATGCATGCAATATTAAAAGACTCCATGTAGATATATAAGTATCAGAGATAAGAAATCATAAGTTTAATACTGTCAGTGACTGCTGCTTTACAAGCAGTTGTCCCGGGTTAGCGGGTTCGCTTCCCGGATGATGCTATGACACGAGAGAAAAAAAAGGAGGTTGCAATTTTCATGATGCAAAGTCAAAACAAAGGTAGTATTTCAAATATGACATTATAAAAATTGTAATAGTTAGATTTTGGTGTTAGGAAAAGTCTTTTTCTATTAGACCAATCAGAAATTAGATGATTGAATATGAAATTGTTGTAATGTATTTTTATGTTTGAAGTAAAGTACAATGTAAATAAAAAAGTTAGATGTTTTACTGCTTCTTCCATATAACCAATATGACATCCATATTAATTACGACTATTTGATTAGATAATAATATTAAAAAAATATTACTTCTGATCAAAAAAAAATATTCTACACTTAATCTGGCTACATATTCAATAAGAATGAATCATTAATTCACAAAATAAAAAAAGCATGCTAGTATTAGTTGTATTTTTGAAATTGTTAAAATCATAACCACTGTATCTAATAATTATTTACTGGAGACTAAAAAAGCATTGAATTTGTTATTAGCAAAATGAATGTTCTGGTGAAAAAATACATAAAAAAAATAGTGCATTGTTCCATCAAAAAAATAATGAGTCTATATGAAGATTTTAGTGAAAATAATATTTCAGAAAACAGTAACGTTAAAGAATCCATTGAAATGGTTTACATCAAGCTGAAGAGAATACAATGCCTACATAATGTTTCTAAACAAATCATCATCATCACAAAATAATGAAAAATGATAGCATATTTTACTTCATTTTTGAAAGATATTGAGGGAATACACACAATCAGCTAGATTCAATTACATTATTTACATACATAAGCACAAATTCTCTTAAGGTCTCTTATTCCATTGTCTTTTATTTCATTTTTTTTAAAAATTATTTTTGTTGATATTTTAAAATAAATAATTTTTAAATTAAATGTCATAGTTGTATACAAAAGTAATAAAAACTAAAACAATAAAGCCAATTATTCAAAGCTTTCATAGGTTTATAAATATAGATGATAACTAACCTATCAACAATCTCAACCTGTAGTCAAGACAACCCTCTTTAACAATAAAGGTGGTACAGACTTTATCCATGGCCTGATATGTTTATGTAGACTCTAAAGATTGTACCTTGACCAAGGAGTGCAAGATTAATAATGCAAAGAAGTTTATACAAACCACATTAATCAGGCAAATATAACCTGTTCTGAAAGCAGACTAATAAATAGTCATTTATAACTTTCAAATTCCATATAAAGTATATATTTATTAAGCCAATAAAGCCAATTACTCGAGGTTTTTATAGGTTTATAAATATAAATGATAACAATCAACCCTTAAGCTATCAACAATCTCAATCTATAGTCAATGAGGTTGCTTTGACTACAGATTGAGATTGTTTCTAGTTTTTACGGGTTGATTGCTATTAAGTAATAAAAACATATGACCTGCATTTAACTATTGGGTTATTTCCATCATCTAGTTGACTTGTTAAATGTTTTAAAAAATTAAATTTTCATTTATACTTTTCCAAATGCATTCAAATGTTAAGAATAACACATAGGTTAGTAAAGAACATGAAAAGTTGAATATACTTAGAAAAGTATAAATACAGTTTGAATTTATCAAAAACAACAACACACACACAACAAAACATTTCAACTAGATAGTGAGGAAAAAACTTAGCATATAATTACAAGTAAAATGTTTTCAACACAACCATGATTGTGATATGTTGAAAATGAGATGAAAAATACATTGATATAAAAACAAAAAATCTTTAATATATGTCAGAATATGTGCTAAATAAAGTTTTTTGTTAAAAAATAGTTTAAATCAATTTTTTAAATTTATTTTAATTACATATTTTTTTAAAAGTTTAAGCCTAATCTTAGCCAAGAGGTCATCACAGCCGCCTTGCAAGCAAGTAGTTGGTTGCAGACGGTTGTGGGTTCGCGTCCCGGCCAATGCTATGACATATGCAAAAAATAAAAATAAAAACTGATTCAGAAAAAAATATTTTTGAAATTTTTTTTAAAATCGAAACAAAACTTTTAATTACTTTGAAGGTATATTTTGTTTATATTTATAAGTGATTATTATATTAGTTTCAAAACATTTTATTAATGAATTACATTGTATATATTAGGTATTTAGATACATATTGTTTTAAAGGTCAATAGTTTTGAGTGATGAGTCTTTTGGTGCTGAGGTTTATAAATCAATTTAATCTGTAACTTATGTTTTGGATAGTTTTGGTATTTGGAACAATTTCCAGGTTTCATCATATAGAAATTTTGATGAGAGTATTAAGTCTTTATTTCTAATTTTGTTGATGAGGTTGATAAATGTGAGGTCTGGATTAGGAGGTGGAGAGGTGAAAACTATCTTGCATCGAACACTCCAGATAGTGTGAGTCAGAAAAATAGATAGTCTAATAATTGGGAAGTGTCTACTCTGGATGGAGTCTTTTATTGAGAGTATTTTATAATAGTCAATCTTTGAACCATGAAAAATAAGCATCCTTATGTTTGTAAGACCGGTACATGATTTTATAATATGGTCAAAGGTTTCTTCTTGTGTTTTGCAGATTGGACATATAGGGTCCACTTTGTTTAGAAATCTTTTATAATGTAAAAAATAGTTGGTATGTATGGCATCTAGGTTGACCTTAATCAAGAATGTTAGAAATTTGGGTTCCAACTTTAAAAATTTGAATAAGGAGGTGATTCTGTGGTTGTTGATTCCTATTGTGGGTTTTATATTGTTGATGATTGGATTTAATATTAGATGCGCTTCCCAGATGGTGATTTTGAAGGTAAAGGTTTTATTGGAGATGTTTTGATGCCGTTTGATGTATTGGAATATTTTATCAAGCCAGCATATTTTTTGAGGAGGCGGTGTGTCAGTTGGTTGTACTGTTTCAGATGTGATTATGGTGCCATGTTTTAATATTAGGTTACGTATTAGTGTGTGGGATTTTTGATAATTTAAAGAGAGGATTGAATGCAATGACATGCCATTTACCTTGCGTTGGAGTTGCATTTTTGTCATGCTAATGGAGTTTATGTTTTCTTTCCAAAATAGTTTAGAACATTGTTTATTTATTTTTCTGATGAATGATTTTGTTATAGTCATTACAGGGAGGTAGTAAGCAATTTTAGATATAACCTTCATATTAAGAAGAGCAACTTTTCCCTGCAATGAAAGATATACTTTGGACAGTGTCTGGACAATTTGGGTTGTAGAGGTAAGAAGTGAGTTTTGAAGATGTTTTGACATAGATGCTTGAGACATATGTATGGGGAATCCTAGGAATTCTTGGGGTTCAGCCAGAAATTTA